>PVKZ01000938.1:0-122295 GCA_004027375.1 Macroglossus sobrinus
TGTTGAAGAGCCTGTCTTTACCATAGATTAAATGAGCGTATAAGCATAGATTTATTTCTGGGCTCTGTATTCTGTTCCATTGATCAATGTATCTGTTTTTACCCAGTACCATGCTGTTTTGACTACTGTAGACTTGTAGTATAATTTGATATCAGGTAGTGTGATAGCTCTACCTTTGTTCTTCTTTCTCAAGATTTCCATAGCTATATGGGACCTTTTGCAAGAGGCTTCTTTGCAGCCTAGATCAGTGCTACCCGTGACTGGTTCAGGTTTGTAGGACCTACAAAGTGGTCTACAATTAGTTGCTCCCTGTGCTGGTCCTAAAGGTGCATGCGAGAGACCATGCTATGAATCATGTTGGCTCTCTTCATGCTGGCCTTGGAAAAACTCAGCCAAAGGCTTAGGGAACTCTTACACCTGCCACTACCTGACAGCTGTCCAAAGGGTTAAACTGATGAATGAGCCTTGGGTGGTACATGTGGAAATGGAGTTGGGTGTTATGGCATCTCAGGAAGTCCCAATGTTCAGTGAATGGTTTTCAACAGGTTAATGCAGATTTAGACTTAGAGCCAGTCCTAAACCTGTGGCCACTTTACAAATGTCTCAGAACGCATAGAGGTCAAATGCTACTCATCTGGAGGCTGTAGACCTTTGAGAGTTGTCCAAAAGAAAGTACAGTGTGGGCCAACAACTTCCTGCCAGTCATGAAAAAGCACATGGTCGTGCATAATTTGTTAAGATGAGTCCCAGGGGGTCATTAGGATGGAGTTAGGGGTGCTTATTAGGCAATGAAAATTTAGTTTTGACCATGTCAGGGGAGAGATCAAAACAGGTAAGATAATGTCTACCTATGGGCTACATAAAAAGAGGGCTTAACCCTGTGACAATGACAGATTCTCCTCCAGCCCTTGCCTGAAGTCACACAACTCAGTGTTACTCTGTATATCACTGGCACCTTCCCAGCCACTGTCCCTCCACCAGAGTCCAGGGTGAGTTGAGAGAGTGTGTGTTTAGGCCCTTTAAGAGGATGCCTATGTTTCTAAACTTCTGTCTCACCTGGATGCTCAGAATCTTGGCTGATTTTTCAGCCAATTGTCATGAGAGCTGCTCTCCTCAACACTGGTGCTTCACACTGGGGTGCTTGATGTGGGTCAGGAGCCCTTCACTGTTCAGCAGGGACCTCTGAAGCTGAGAAATCCCTCCTGATTCTCAAATACCACATGTGGGTGGTGGGCCAGCCTGTTTTGCTTCTCTACCTCTCCTACCAGTCTCTGTGTGGCTTCTTCTTAATAATTTTAGTTATATGACTTCTGTTCAGCTAGTCTTAAGGTGATTCTCCAGGTTGACTACTCTATATTTTAGTTGTAATTTTAATGCGGTAATGGGAGGAGAACAATTTCAAGAACAATGTCAACTTGTTTCACCATCTTGACTGGAACCCTCAGAACTCATTCAGCTTTTCTAGTATTTTTAGTTGCCTTTTTCATTATTCATCATTCACATGGTTGCTGTAAACACTTGTCTTTTTTTTGGAGTTTTGACAAAGTGAATTTTGATAATTACTACTTACTTGTTGATGCTTTTGAGGAGCTACAGTAGTTTAGAACTGCTTACTCCATCAGTTTGCTGACCTCACCCCTCCAGATTTATCTTTGATTTCTAAAGTTAATTCTATGACAGTGACAATCAGTTTTGGACTCAAGGTTATGTTAGTTTAAAAATTCTAGGTCTTTTGATATTTGACAAAAATATGTATTTACTGCAACTTAATATAAATTTGCAAAATGTTCATTCTTGCCATAAAATGTATTTAGCCTTACTTCTTCCAAAACATAAATTTGAGGAATATTAACAAAGTTGTCTAATTTACCTTTTAGAGAAACAAATGGTATTATTTTTGGCTTTGCTATTTTCAGTATTTCCTCATATCTGAATCCTGAGAAGTAAACTTTTTTTTTTTAAGTTTTATAACCAGAATCAGCCATACCTGATTTAATTTAATCATGTTCGAAAATAAAATAAAATGATCTAAATATCTAGCATAGAAATTTCAAGAAGAAAGTTTAAATATGGAAGAAGTAACAAAAATAACCTCTTTGAGGTCTAACCCAGTACAGCTTCTAAGACCAATAAACAAGAAACAGTTTTTCTTTTAACTTAGTTACAAAACAAACAGAAATCTTATTTACATTCATAATGTACAGCAGAATTCTAAAATTGAACTGTAATGCACAAACGCCATTACCCAGAGGTAACAGACATATCCCCCTAGTTAAAGTAGGTCTTCCCTGGAATAATTCCTCACTCATCTTTTCTATATCATATATGTGTTTGTTATATTTATTTTTCAAATGATAGGTATATTTTTCGTTATACCCAATAAATTTACTACAATATAGTATACATTTGTTTAAACTGACAACACCTTTCTACATCAAAAGAAAAATTGATAAATTTCTGGAGAATTGTAGTGGTTGTCTCTTTTCTCTTTTGCACCTGCTATCCTAGATAAACTATAGCTTCACAGGATGTGAGAATAACATTATAATATCCTTCTCTTGCAGAAGACAACTTATACACATTCATATGTTGCTGAGGTATTAGTGCCAAAATTTTCTTAATAACTGAATGCTGTTTTACAATGCCTCAATTTAAAAACCAAGAAACTGATGGTTAGTGAGGTATGCTGATTTTTCCAGAGTCACATAATGTGGCAGGGCATGGGATACTTATACAGCAATAACAAGGACGTAAATAAATAAATGCTGAAATAAGTGCCATAGATAAAAATTGCAAAAAAAAATTGCAAAAATAAAAAGAGTTTAAATTATTAAAGGCTGATTAACATTACATAACAAACTTTCAGATACAGAAAAATACAAGAAAGTATTCTAAACAGGGGCATCACAGCCTGAAAAAAAGGGTATGAGTAGTTTGTTCAAAACCAAAATGTTTGGATCATCTAGAAAGTCTGTATTGGGAAAGGCAAGTTGTTACATCTATTAAGATACATACCATGTATCTTTTTTATATAATTAAAAATAATTCAAGGAATTGTGCCATGAAATCTTTCTGACTCTGATTTCCATGTGCCTTCCACCATAGTACACTGTCTTCCAAGAGGCTGAGTGATAGATTAAATTGGTTTACATTTTGGGAAAAACACTTCCAAAACAAGTATCTTGTGTGTGGCTTTAACATTAAGGCCAGTGATAAGCTATTGATAACAACCATCCCGTGGACTAACTTCTATGCCATTTAAATTTGTTTTTACTTTCATTTCAATCATATAAAAAAGAAAGACAATAATATAAAAAATAATCCCAGTTCACCATTCTGATTTGTGAAATATTAACATTTGTTTTTGTTTCATATTATTTTTGTTTATAGAAATAAAGTTTTCTAGTATAATTGAAGCCTCTCTTCTTCACATTCTTGTCCTTCCTCCCAGGAGTAACCATTTTACTGAGGTTGCTGTGTGGCCTTCTGTAGCTGTGTTATTCTTCACAACATATATGTGTCTTTAAAACATTCATAACTGACATAATACACTATGCTTTTTTTGTAACTTTTCGGTGTTATATTTATGATATATCAATGTAATATATATATATATATATAATTTGTCTGCTTGTTAGATTAATTTATTATTTTTAATTCTGAAATAAAAGAATAACAATTTAATTATGTTTCAATTACTAGTAGACTTTTCATGATTATTTCCTATTATAATCAGTTCTGAAAATTGTATTGTGTTATATCTGAGAAATATTTGAACATTTCTCTAAGGTAGCTAAATATTAGTGATATTACTGAATTATAAGCTATGTAGTTCTTAAAATTTATTAAATATTGCCTTAAGTCTCTTAAAAGTGATTTTACCTATTAGACAGGTATTTATATGCAATTATTAAACTGTTGGTTAGCTATGTTCCAGATTATCATCCTGGGCCTGGGAGGATGCTATATTTTTTGCCATCCTTAATCTTACCCTATTTGATTGATGCTCTCAAGTCACAGCTCCCTGTAAAGTCTACACGTTGTTCTTTTTTTGTTGCTCTTTTCTTTTTTGGGTGCAAAAATAAGGGGTAAAAATTTGCCACATGAATATTTACTACATATAGGTCCCTTTCACATCTGTGATCTTTTGCAATAATTTAGTCAGTATCAGAGAAAATTATTCTCTCAAAACTTGTAGTGTTGATAAAGTTTCATTGGTCACAGTTCTACTGTCAGCTTGGAATGATCAATAAACAAGATGTAGGGGTCTTTTGAGTGAACTAGTTTGTATCATTTTACATGCTAAAAGGACTTAAAAAATGTGTTTGCACAAATACACCAGGAGCCATTTAGGCATTGGAGGTTCACAAATCTGAGGCCAGAATTCATTCAAGCATTAAGCAACAATGTATCTTATCCTTAACTTTACCCCAGACAAAAGGTGAAAAATAAATCTTGCTGATGTCTATCTGAAGCAAACTATATCACAAGTTGGTTCTGATCACTTTCCTGTTTGATATATCATATCATATTTGTGTTGATGGACAAAGATTTAATTGTATGGCAATAATGGAACAAAGGAGGAGAAATTGGACATATATATATATATATATATATATATATATATATATATATACACACAAACTATATAATATTGAAATCAAGTCAGTGTTAATATAAACTAAATTGATATCAATTAACATATTAATTGTAATCTCCAAGGAAACCACTGAGAAAATAACTTGAAAAAGAATAGTATAAGAAAAGGTATATGATAAAGAGGTAAATGTTATATGATAAAATAAATGTTATAAAATTCAAGGTCCAGAAATAAAATTTTACATTTATGCTCAATGGTTTTTCAATAAAACTCCCAAGAACATTCAGTGGTTAACTAATAGTTTTTAAAATAATTGTTTGAGGCACAACTGATAGTTACATGCAAAAGAATGAAGCTGTATCTCTTTCTCACACCATATACGAAAATCAGCTGAAAGTGAAGAGATAGAACCAGCTATTAAAAACCTTTAAACAAAGAAAATCCCAGGAGCATTCTATCAAAGAGTAAGGAAAAATTAAGACCAATTATTTAAGTCTTCCATAAATAGAGTAGGGGCAATTACTTCCTAACTCATTCTATGAGGTCAGTATAATTCTGATAACAAAGTCAGACAAATATATCACAAGAAAAGAAAATTATAGTCTAATATTCTTTATGCAAAAAGATGCAAATATTCTTGCCAAAATACTAGGAAACTGAATCTAGCAACACATTCAAAGAATTATACCATGACCAAGTAGAATCTATCCCAGGAATACAAAGGTAGTTTCGTATTTAAAAATGAATTCATGTGATATATCAAATTAGTAGAATGAAGAAAAAAAAATCCATATGATCATCTTAATTGGTACATAAAATGTATTTGACAAAATCCATCATAATGCTTAAGATATGAACAGAATTTTCCTTACCCACAGATTAATTTTGTTTGTTACTAACGCTAATATAGCAACACTTGATAATGCAAGTTATCAGTGAATACAGTATCACCCAAATAGTCACGGTAGCTGATACCTTAGCAACCTGGTTCTTTTTAATTTCACATGGGAGAAATAATGAGTTCAGTGCAGACTTCCTTAGAATTGTCACCTTTCTTTCTTTTTGATTTTTTTTCTGATACCTGTGGCTTGATTTTAAGTGAGTTCAGCATTCTTCTTAGCATTGATTGGATCTCTATAGAAACACAAGCAGAATTTTAGCTACTTCTTAGGCCTTAACTATGAGTTTTAGCAGTTTAGCATTGTATCAGAGTTCTGCATAGAATGGTGCAGATATTCATTTTTTGTGTGATTTTTGCTATGATTGCTTTTGATGACTTCCTCCAAATTTTTTGGAAAAGTATATGGATGATTTTAGGTTAGATTTGAAGAAATTATTGTTTTTATGGTAAAATACCATTGCAATATTTCTCAAGTTAAGAATTTCAGATTTGCGTTTAAAAGATTCTATAAGTCATTGTTGACAATTTTTGCCTAGACAGTATTGAAAAACAAATAGACTTGGGAAAACATGAGAATATAATGAAGAACTATATAGATGTGTATAAGTATGAGTGTGTCTGTGAATTTTAAATGAAATTTGTCTAAAGAAACCAACCCTTTAGTAATAATTTTAATATTTATGAGACATAATAGCAAAAAGCAACAGCCCTTGAGGTTATTTTTATCTGAAGATAGCCTTGAAGCTTATCTAAAACCTGATTAAAGATATCTGATAAATAAGGTATATAAAGAGCTTTCAATTGGGAAGATGAGATGGAAATGATCATTATCTATGACTGAAGAGAGCAAAGTCAACTAGTACTATGGAAAAACCAAGAAAAGTGGCACATGTCTAAAGAAAAAACAATTCGAATTTTAAGACAGTGGGTTGTCATCACTTCATGTGGAAATTAGCCACTTAATAGCAATATAGAAGTAGCAAAATAAATCAGTGTCAACAAATGCATAAAAACTAATTTTGTAGTAATTTGTAAAGCAAGTTGCACTTTTAAAACAAATTACATTTGTCTGTTTATAAAGCAGTTGTTGTAACGTGCCTATTTTCTCTCTTCTATTGTTCAATGTAGCTTCCAAGCAGGATAGTTTTTGACAACATGGTGGAGATTGGAGGTAGAAGAGAAAAAGCCCAGACTAGGAAGAACAGAGTTGGAATTTCTGACTTTATTGAGGGGTCAGGTTCTGAAAGATGGTCAGTAGTTTTGTAAACAGTAGCTTTAAGCTGGATCCATCTAATTATTTTAAGATTTTGAAATAATTGCCTAAGAACAGGAACCATTAATTATTTTAAGATTTTGATGCAGGACAGGGCAAATTTCCCTAAATGGGAGGAAACCAAGCCCTGTTTTGAGAGGTTTCTTGGAGAAGAGTATAGAAAGAATTCAAACATACGCCAAAGTTAGAGTCAAAAAGGAAGTTTATTAGAGAAGGGGTAACATTCCATAGACTCCTCTCAGAGGCAGAGAGTGAGAAAACCTAAGGGAGACTCAGAGGGACAGAGATAATAGAGAGAAAGGAGGACAGTGAGAGAGATAGAGTAAAGGCACTGAAAGGAACAGAGTAAAGACAATTAGAAGAACCAAGTAAAGACAGTGAGAGGCACCTCGTGTGTTTGGGGAATTTAGTTTACATACTATTTTTTATTTTCTGTGAGTTACAGTTTAAAGACTGTTTATCTATTTTCCTTTGATAAAAACATACAGTGGAGACAGTTAAGAGTAAGATAAGGTAAAAACATGTAGCATGAAAGACCTGTTGGCAGTTTTCAGTCTTTAATACATAGGTTCCTGAAGGTTTTAGCCATAGACAATGAACAATTTTATTTTGTGTAGAGTACCACTAAAAGACTCTGTTTTTTTTTCTGTTTTCCCTTCATAGGTATGAGAAATCAGTTGTTAGTGATCCCAGCAGAAATCCTCCTTTGTTATGCAGGTTTCCTTGTGGTCTGGCTGCAGGACTGATCAGCATATAAACTCTCCGAATAGAGCTTGATTTAATACTTTAGTTCTTTTGCCTTCTCTCTACATTAGTTTTATTCTCAAGACCTAGAATAGTTTTATCACATTTTAGCCATTCAATAAATGCTTGTCAATGGATATTAAAAATAATCACATGATATCTTATTTATTTCTTCTTTTGTTTACTATGGATACACACACACACACACACACACACATTCATACACACATACACTATCTGAAATGCCATCTCTAACAATTCAAATATATATAGTGCAAATATCTTTGACTATTGTCAGTAAAAAAAACAGCAGGTCCTGGAGGCTTGCCAAGTACTTCCTCTATTTTCTGGCACTAAAGTCCTCTATCTACTACTTCATGCTAATATTTTCCAGAGTTAGGAAGAAGCAGCTTTGGTAACTTTTCTAACAACCTTGTTTACAATGGATACTTTTAGTAAGTTAAATAAAAATAAGTGAATTTCATGCTGAGATTTTTGTTGAGCTTGTTTAAATAGCCCATACCCCTTTAAGTTGTCAATCACTTTGGGTTGGAAGTGAATATAGCAAAACAGAGTCTAGACTTTGACCAATTTGAATTAAAACCTCCCTTTGTCCTCAGGTTATGTGACTTTAGGAAGCTTACTTAATATTCTTGAGCCTAACTACACTCATTTGCAAAACAGAAATGACTATGTTCAACGCTAAACTCAGAATTGTGTGAACATTCAAAGAACTTGACATGTAATATACCTCACTCAGTAGTGTATCTGACATGTAATAGAAACTCTGTAAATGTTAGCTCCTTCCTTCTCCCAAGAGGTGACTTCTCTTTTATGGAAGGGGTGAGGAAAGGGATATGAGAATGTCAAATTTTGGTGAGAATATTAAGTGAAGACATTTTAATGTACAGATTTTAGATCTCTTTTAGTTTAGCCTTAATTATTTAAAAGACTGAGCTGGAGTAACTTGAAGTAAATGCATCATTTAAAAAAATTACCTGCTTAATCTACAGAGGCTCTTTCACTTGCTCCAGGCCTGTAATTAAGACTTGTCTGAATAAGCACTAGTATTTTAATCGAGATATAAGAGAAAAAAGATGAAATGCATAAAAGATAGAGCTTATAGCTTTCTTCTGAGTGAAAGATTACTCACTTTAGAGAACAGAATGAGCTTTCGAAAAGTGCTTACAATTGAAAAATTTTAACAATTCTTTTTAACTTCACAGGAAACATCAATGTGCTAATTATTCTAAAATGAGCTCAGAATTTGCTGTATGGTTACACTTTATGAAATACTTGAGCTCCATTAGACTAAGAAATAAAAGGCTGCAAGTTCATTTCTGTTAATTTGTGCATAATTGAAACAGGCTGGTATGAAGCTTCTAGAATATGTGTATTTTGGTTCCTTTGTTCTCTCTTCATTTGTAGTTAAATGTTTACAACAAAAAGGGGTAAATACATTAGGCTATAATTTTGCAAACTATTTAAATGCATAATGAAGATGACTCATAAAAGTCTATAACTGTATAAGCACACCACTAAATATGGATTATAAAATATTGTCTTTACTTTTTATACAAATCCATCATAGATAAAAATATATCTATGAGATTCATGTCAGGCAACCCCAACATGTGTCACTTTGGCATCTGGATTATTTTGAGTTAAATATAATCAAGGCCCAACAGGCTCCAGAAGAGCTTTTTACCTCCTTTAATTACCTAAAAGAATTTAGATAGGGAGCCTATACCAAGAAGAGGTCTACTACCAGAGAACTTTTTACATCAGAAAGACTTATCTGCATGAAAATTTTTACCATTACCAAATATTTGCTTTTCCTGTGAATTGTCTTTCTCCCTTTTGAAATCCTAGACCTCCTACCCCCTTCTTAGCTCTGGACAGTTTACAAGCTTCAACTGCCTAACTGTCAAGGAGCCTTATATATTTGGAATGACTGTATATTTAATTATTAGACCAGCCAAAAACCTAGGGGGAAAAAAAAGAAAGAATGGGAAGATTCTCCTCCCTTATAATCGCCAAGATAACATGTATTTATTGTAGGATGGAAATTGGATCTCATTTTCACTTAAGTGGCTTTAAAGCATTGAGGCCAATTTTACTTCATCTTTTAACCAAATGTTTTTTTTCTTGTAACATCTTGGTGAATATGAATGAGGGTGTTGGTTAACTGAATCTCTTAAAGTTTTAAGTTAAATCACTTTAAAAATAATCCCTCTTTGAAAATCTCTTCAAATATTTAAATCAAGGCCCTGTCTCTCTGCCCCTGCCTCATGGAAAATGCAACATAGTCTTATAATAATATATTTATTTGTCTCACTAAGAATTTTGTTATAAAAAAGCAGTCATTGTAGCTACTGTCTCATAATCAGGTGTTAATGGCCAAATACATTTGCAGTTACTTACTCTCTTATTGCTTGCCCTCCACTCCTTCTAACCCCATGTCCCCAGATAGTGATCTAGGATTGAACCCCCCAGGAATGTCAGGTGCCCAGGAGGAACTCAGAACTGCTTTGGAATAATTTTGTAAATTTATCTGTAAGTATTTTAAAGCAAACATTTCTAATCCTCTGCAAACTCTTTGTGGCAACATTAATTATCACTTGCAGGTTAGCAACTAAGAATTGTGGAACATAGGTGATTTAGCCATTGGAACACAGAGAAGGAAAAATGGGATTGAGTTCCAAACTTTTTTTTCAAAGTCCAACCTGATTTTCATGCTCACACCGTGATGATACAGCTCCATTTGGCAGAACAGGTGCACTGGTCTGGATTACAGGACACTCAAGAATGTGCATGGGATTTTATGACACTTGGGTCAACCTCTGAAAGATTTGCATCTGTGTTCACATTAGGATAATCTTTTGTCTGTTTCTAATTTGTTTTTTGCAAATATCTTTGATTAGCTGAGGTGTGGTTAGTTGTGGTCTCATCAGTTGGTGTTTTTTTTTTCCCCCACAACATTGCCTGATTTGTAATTCTATAGACCAGGGTTGGAAGATCTAGGGCTTATAGGGTAACATTAATGTGAAAAATGGCCCCACCTAATGCAACTGAAACAGGTAGAGCTTCACTCATTTAGTAATCAGACAGATAAATGAAGTTAAAATTGGTCATTGTGTCACCATTGGAGCCAATAGGAGCTCGATGTTGAGAGGAGGAAGAGAGATAACAACGGCACAGATGTGTAGTTAGCATTTCCCTTGATCCTCCCTCAAATGATGGCAGTGAATAATCACAGGTCATTGAGATTGAATAATTTTATTAAAAATATATTTTAGAAAGACAAAGAAAGCCTGAAGGAGGCACATGGATAAAGACAAAGCTTGCACCAACGAGACACATGGTCCTCACAATGAGACCTGCAACAGAGTGCTGTTAATAACAACTACAACAACACTAAGAAGGCAAAAAGAAGGCCCAGAAGGGAAATGAGGGCCTGGAAGTAGGAATGTCTGCCTTATATTTGGACCATGACGGGGTGGTTCCAAAGGCACCTAGATGACTGGCAAGAGGGGTCATTTTCATTGACACCTGGCTGCTATATAACTTTGCCTAGTAAACAAGTGCTTACCTAGAATTCTACTACCATCGGGGTGTTCTTTGAGCAGTCTGTAGGCTGCTAACTAGCTACCTAACATTTCTAAAATAAATGCCTAGAGAGTAAAGGCAAATTCACTAACCTTCACTAAATTGTAATGCTTAGGAAGGAAACATATTCTGGGGGAAATTCTATAGGTTTTGGAATCAGACAAACCTAGATCACAACCCTGGTACTTATAAACTGTATGACTTTGAGACAGTAGTTACTTGATCTTTATCTCAACTTCTCTATAAACTGGGAACACTCATCTAATTTTTCCAATCGGAATAAGAAATGAAAATAATATCTATAAAATATCTAGATGTAAATGTTTTGTATCTAAACTCTGGCTTTTTTCCCATACATTCTTTCTTAATTTTTGGTTTGAATTTACATAAAACTAAATATATTTTGTTTGAAAGGAAAGCACGTGATTAGATTTGTAGTTTGCAACATCAGTGGTAGTTGACAACAAAGAGAGAGATATAAAGATATACGTATATTTTTATTTTGTGACCACTGGAGCCAGATAATAAGCGAATGGAGGGAATTGTGAATGAAATTTATTTCCTTCCACCCCTAGAGTATAGTTAAGCCTAAATCACAACTAAAGAAATAGGAAAACTAGGAACAGAGGCCAGAATCCCAGCATGCTGTTCCCAAGGCTCTCTCCTCTGAGAGGCACTGGTATATTGTTTTAAACTGAAAATAGTAGATATAATTTTCCAATGCCCTAAATACATTATTAAATTTTTTAAATTAAAACTTTTCTCATTTCCAACAAATTGATGGATTGATTTATCATTCAAAAACAATATAGACATATTTATACAGTAAAAAAATCTCCAAAAATTTCCCTTTTTAAAAATGTTTTAAGAATATAAAGAAATAAATAACAGTGCCTACATTGCTTCCATCCACTTCTGACAATTAAAAAATGACATCATTTTATTAAGATTTATGTTTTCTTAAGTACCAGTAGGCTTGCATATATTTTTAATATCTTTCTGACCAGGATATAAATCTACTGCAGAGTGAGCTTTCCTCTGATTCTTGTCCACAGTCTTGAACTCAACCAGACATGTGGAAAGCCAGTATCCCGGATGACAGGGAACCAGGGGGTCTTGTACAAGGCCAGGCATGTGTGTGTGTGTATGTGTGTGTAACACCTACTGTGAATCAGCAAGGCCATGTGGACATATTTCTGGGGATTGCTCTAGATATTCATCTCTGCAAAGGCATGCATTTCCTTAAATAAAAATAAATGAATCTTAGGTACCTTTTCTTTTTTTACTAATTTGAGAAATCTTTTATTTGAGAATTTTTCAAAATATCTTAAAACAATTTAGATATATCTTAAAAGGTATGAAGAAGGGATTATTATACAATTAGATCTTAGAGTCTCTGCTTTATGAATTTTTTTATTTTATTATTTTTTTAGTATAAATTCGAATCTTGTTCTCAGCTTCAAAAATAACCCATGAGTAGGTCAGCAATCAACCCAGAGTTAGTAAGCATTTGTGATTTACCACAACTAGTCTGGGATCAGGGCAGCTGAGACAATTCTGTTTTTCTTTTTTTAAATTTACTATCTGATTTCATTATTAAATACACTTTTTTCTTTTCTAAAACAAATAATCTTTTTGTGGGAATGATAAGTAGTGGAAAATCCAATAATACCAACAATTCTACAACTAATCTGGGGTAGGTATATTCATTTTTGGTAACATACATTATTAAGTTGCACTACTTGCACAGTAATTATAAGGTAACTAACATGAAACCACAAAACTGTAATTTTGCCACAACTGCATGGCTATGAGCCTTTCTGGATGTGTGCATTTTGAAAAAAATGGATGGCTACTTCAGAGCTATGCCAATGAAATCTGTTACAAACTAAAGCTCGGAGATAGTGACTCACCTGAGTAACTTATAGTGGACAGATGACAGGCAAGACATGTTAGTAATGAATTATCTACAGCCTAAATCCCCAAAGTTATTTTATTCACTAACGTCAAGGAGCTCAAAGTTGTTATGGAAAAGGAAGAATTCATCCACCTTGCACTTAGCAGAGTGAAAGACTAAAAACCAAGAATTGCAGAGTGAAGTATTGGCTATTTTACTAAGAAATGGCACCATTCAAGAGGATGGAAAGTTAATGCTCAAAAGCCTGAACTACTGGATAGCCTGTAGATTACTGATTATATGGGGAGAAAATCACAAGACACTGTAGGTTGAGAGTTTGGGCTCGGGCTAAAGCAGATTGGTTGGAAGTGAGGTAAAGGTACTGAATCATTTCTTCATGTATGAGGACAGAGTCCTTTTGTTTGATATCATGAGAAAGTAGCCAGGAACTTATTCTACCTTAGGGCTCAGGAATTGAAACATAACTTAGGTGAAGATGTCATCTTTAGCCTGTTAGAGGTCAAGATTTTGTGACCATTGGTCAGGTTCTACTAGGCTACTGTTTTTTGCTGCCTCAGGGATTGCTGATTATCCAGGGCAAAGGCTAAGTCTCCTTATATATACATGGGTGTGGGAGGGAGAAGATTTCTAGAGCTAGTATTTAAAAGTAAATTTAATCAAAGTCATAAGGACCTTTGGTTTCACAGTCAAGAAGAAGGGGAGGTAAAAAGTAAAGATATTAAAGCATAATACAGAGAACTGAATATTTTAGAACTGGTAAATATTAAGTGCAATGTGGGACCCAGGGTATAGGGATGATTGGAATCTGCTTTCTCCTTTATTGTCTTCATAAAAGCTATAAAATTCACTGCAGAAAGAAATTTGCTATGTATATGTGTGTGTGTGTGTGTGTGTGTGTGTGTGTGTGCGCGCGCGCACACACACGCACATGTGAGTGCGTACATGTGCATGCACTAAGCCTCTATTGAATTAACTTATCTACAGAATATATGGTCAATTGCTACCCAACAATTTTAATATAATTGTACCATGCTGAAAGCCAGAGAATAAAGAGACAGATTACAGACCATGTTGTAATTCAATTATGGAACTACAAAAAACGAGAAAAATAATAAAGGCTGAAGTTCCTTATTTGCAAATGAGTTAATGCAACTGGCAGAAAAATTAAGGCTTTTTCAGATGCCAGAGCTCACAAGATGAAAGTGTAGAAAACAGCATAAAGAAGTTGTGAGGAGCAAAGTAAGAAAGCAGAGGCTAAGAAGAATGAATCTTCAAAGTCGATAACACTTGAAGCCCCTGAGTTCAATTCCAATGATTTCTGGCATGGTTGAAAATAGTTGACATGTTTTTCCACTTTTAAATTTGTGTTTTAAATTTGTGCTCTTTCAGATGCAGGGAGTACAGCTACAAATATAAAAAGAAAAAAATTGCTGCATTTTGCAAAAGCTAAGAAGTGAAAAGTCCTGAAGATTTTGCAAAGACGAGTCCTTGATCAGTTTCACAAACCCAGTGCTTCCATGTAATTGGGATAAACAGTAAGAACACTTTTCACTGGCATTTCTAGCTCCTTTCTTACTCTTTCTAGTCACATCCTGGCTCTTGCTGCATTCTTAAAACTCTTTCCTGAAACTCACTGTTCTTTTTTCTTACTGATCTGTTCTTCTGCTTTATAAACTTCTTAAAGGAACTTTATACCCTCTGAAGGACTTCACAATGAATCTCAGGGGAAAGATGAAGACTAAATTGACTACTGCAGATGGTTTTTACAGAAAAGCAATGTTTGAAGAAGTAGATTGGGGTTTCGGTATGGGGGCCTAAAATGTTAGGCTGTAAAGTTTGGACCTAATTGAATAGACCCTGGAGATCCACATAAAAAATTGATACTTTGGTAAGATTAATCAGACATAAACCCAGAGAATGGATGGTGAAGAGAGATAGGAAAAGATACTAAAGGCAGAAAGACAATTACAGAAATGTAACTGTAAGGTTTAAATTCATATTTGAATTAACATTATAGACATAAAAGATTAGAAATATATGTAGATTCATCATTTATTCAAACACCAAAATTTGTTGGACATTTGTGTTTGATGCTTTGTGAAGATTCAAAGTTTCATCAGGCACCTATACCCTCCAATACTTTCGATGACTAATTATTTCTACTGTTTTAAAAATTTATTTCCAGCATGTCTGCTAGAGAAAGGCTTCTTTGATACCAGCCTACTTTGAGATTGGTGCGCAGGTCCATGCTTCCACAGTGCAAGGTTAACTGCTCCACTCATTGTTGTAATCAGCTCTTTACTTACGCATCATGCACTTTATGCTGTGAAACCCTTGAAGGCAAGAACTATATCTCATTCATCTAGGCATGCTCAGAAAATAATGTAGTACCTACATCAGAGGAAGCATTAGTATCAGCCTCAGGAATGATGGCATAGGGAATGGAGGGAGTATCATTTTGCTACACAGTGTTGTCAATGATTTAGGTTTTTCTGGGAGGAAATTGAGTTATTTTAATCACAATTACATGTGAAGAGATAGTATGTGTCTAGAAGAGATAAAAAGAAGGCAAAGACACAATGAAGTCAAGGAGAGAAGGCTCTGCTCAGATTTTGAAAAGGAAGATTAAATATTAGGTCTGAAGAGAGAACAAATACCATAAATGAGGAAATAAAGGTGTGGCTTTCAAAATCAGAGTTGAAAATATGTATAAAGTTGAATATAAGATAAGCTGGGCTGTATAGTTGTTTGGAGACTGAACTCAAACTGGGAGTTCTGGAGGCCAATTTTTATGTAGTGTTAACCTTATAATATACATCTGGATGCTTAAGATGCTGCATAAATCAGGATATGGGACATTATATATAGGAATACAAGAAAGAAGCTAGATGAAACATTTGCTCTCTAGTGAGTGGATCTGGATAGATTTATAAATTCCATTCATTTATTCACTTGTTAATGCAGCATTGCTGAATGCTTAATAAGTGAATATTATGGTATGAGAAACTGAGTTGCTGCTCAATAAATGTTTACTAAATAAATGCTAGGTGTTTTATACCTCTGATAATAAGTACAATATGAATATTTAGAGGAGTAGGAAGAACTAGGTAGAAACTCATTAAAAAGGTATCAATTGATTTTAGTCTGGAAAGATGAATTAATACATGGGAAAGAAAAATTGTGAGAAAAAAATCTAGACATTGGGAAAAGCAAGAATAAACATTTATATCAGAAATTAATAAACATGTCTAAGAAAATGTTAGGAACCCCATTTAGTAGAAGAGTAAGGCATGTTATAGCCACCAATAAAATAAAGATGCTGTTTGTGAGATGCTCTCACTGTGTACCAAGTGAAAGGTAGATGTAATTCTAAATTTTACAAATGTGTATAATGCTATAGTCTCAGTTTCTGTTGATCTGAAAATATCTCGAGAATCCACTCTTCTCTCTTAGCATCTCCCTTTTTACCGTCTTTTCACAATGAACATTTATTTTCTTCACAAAGATCATGATAAAAAGACACCAGACATTAAACCTTCAAAGAACACTGGAAAGCTAGAGAACCAGGGGTCAGCCACGTTTCATGGCTGCTTACTGATCTAAATCTGGGCAATATGCTTCCCTTTTGAGTTTTAGTGTTTCCATGTGTTAAAAACAATATTAAGCTCAATAATATCTTAAAAATTTTTATTGTTTTATTAGAGCTAATATTCAATATTATTTTATAATATAAAGGTGGTTAGACATTTATGTAATGTGCAGTGATCCCCCTGATTAGTCTGATATCCATCTGATACTATACATAATTATTACATTGACTACATTCTCTATGCTGTACTTTATATCTCCATGACTATTTTGTAACTACTAAGTTGTACTTCTTAATCTTTTCCCATTTTCACCCAGTCACTCAACCCTACTCTTATCTGGCAACCATTGGTTTGTTCTCTGTATCTATGAGTCTGTTTCTGTTTTGTTTGTTCATTTATTCTGTTCTTTAGATCCCACATATAAGTGAGATCATATGATATTTGTCTTTCTCTGTTTGACTTATTTCACTTAGCCTAATACCTTCCAGGTCCATCCATGTTGTCCCAAATAGTAAGATTTTATTCTAGTTTGTGGCCAAGTAATATTTCATTGTATATATGTACCATATTTTCTTTATTCAATTGCCTATTGATTGCACTTAGGTTGCTTTCATATCTTAGAAATAGTGTTGTAGTAAACATAGGGGTGCATATATATTTTAAAATTACTGTTTCGGGTTTTTTCAGATACATATCCACAAGTGGAATTGCTGGATCATAAGGTAGTTCTATTTTTAATTTTTTGAGGAATCTCCATACCGTTTTCTATAATGACTATACCAGTTTGCCACCCCACCAACAGTGCATGATGGTTCTTTTTTCTTCACATCCCCCCCAATACTGGTTTGTTGATTTATTGATGACCGCTATTCTGACAGGTGAAGTGATCTCTCACTGTGCTTTTACTTTCCATTTTTCTGATGATTAGTGATGTTGAGAAACTTTGCATATGTTTATTGGCCCTATGTATGTCCTCATTGGAGAAATGTCTATTCTAGGCCTCTGCCCATCTTCAAATTCTTTCTGCCCCTCAGAAGCATTATGTTTGTTTCTGTCTTCTGTTCACATTTAGTTAAAACACAATGAAAGAAAGCGCACTTCCTGACCAGGGTCATAGCTTCTGATAGCAGTTATTTTTAAAACTAAAATAAACCACTGGCAAAAAAGAGGTCATCTCAGCATTTCTACAATTCTATAGACTGAGTAATGAAACAATGGCAAGTTTCACATCACAGATCTGGGGTGAGAGTTTCTTTCCTTGGGCAAATCATATCAACTCAAGTCATCAGACTTTTGTTTTCATTCTAAAGTGAAAAAACATATAAATAATCATCTTAAAATATAAGTATAGGAAGAAATAAATAAGATACTGTGTATGTTTTAAATTACCCTTCAAAATGTTTCTGCTTTTGAAGAACTTTCCTCAAATATATTCAAATTAAGGTAAAAACAAATAAATAAAATCATATTTATCTGTATCATAGTAATTGGCAATTAGAAGGACAGACAGATCTAGGTCATTATGTTTGTATAATGGGTTTGATTTCCAGAGAAAGGAGCCATCATCAGTTGTACTGCTATAGTTATTTTATCTTAAAAAGTTAGCTTTAAAAAACAAAAACAAAAACTATGGATTGTTTACCTAAAAGTAAAAGGCCTAGTGAGAGGCAAAAAGCATTTATTTGAGATCCAGAAGAATAACTATCTGTGAAGCATTGATTCAGGCAGAAATACAAATAGTGTTATGATTAGGAGTGAAAGCCAAGGGATAGGAGTATTTGTGAGGAAGAAAAAGGTAACAATTATATTAATAGAAAGAAGGTGCAGATAAGCTGACCTAGTGATGCTAATTCTAAAAAATGTTTTTAATTTTAGTCTCATAGTCATAATATCTGCTTTTTTGTTATCTTTGCAAAAAGTTGTTTGTATATAGTGTTGCTTTAGGTTTAGTCCAAAGGTTACTTTGCTTCGTTTTAATATTCCAAAGATTTGAAGAGGAAGAAATATAAGAAATACATTTCCTTGCGGATGGCAGCTCTGACTTTATTTTAAAGTGATTCCATTTGTATTATTTTTTTATATTGCACCCTTTTTCGTGAGATATTTGATTAAAAACATCATTGATCAATCATAGAAAGCAACCTAATACCTAATTAAAGGTATTGAAAGTATTGTTGGCCCCCATCACCAGAAAGGCTTATTTCTGATGTATCATGTCCCACGTAGGAGGAAAGTGGTTTTCCTGGCACCTTAGGCCAAATTTGAGCAACAAGAGAGCCAGAACATCATGCTATTTTAAGTACAACCATTTTCTGTAGTTTCTTGAAGTGTTTCATATGAAGTCTCATAGGTCTTAGTGATTATGTCTCAACTTTGAGCAATAATTATTATCATTGTGTCTTATAATATTGAACTATGCAAAACAAAGCAAAAGTTTTTAACAGCAAAAATTCTTACAATAACAGATAAAATACAAAGCTTAATTTGAAGAATAGCTCTGAACCAGAAGGCAATACCTGATGACAGGAAGCTGAAGATATTAAAGAACTATGAAGTCTTAGTTGACACTGTACATAATCATTTGGCTAGTGCCCAGGCTTTATTTAGCTCCATCTTTATTTTATCAGAGGTATTTGGTCCAAGCACAATACGAGTTATTAACAATAGAGCAAACCCTGCCCTATTCAATCAAAAGCAATTCTATTATGTAATATAACTTATGCAAAGGAATTTAAAGATTATTGCTAGTTGGCTATTGCTTAGATGGTAGCTCCAGAAAGTTCCTGTAAGGTTTTTGATAAGTTTTTAATCATGTATTCATTCATTTCAATACCTGTCCAAGGAAAAATTATTCTTAAAAATCTGGTACCTTCACTGAGGTTGACATCACCAGCCATTGTACATCCTCGGCTATTTATGCAATCAGTTATACATTTTGACCTGCAGAGTAGTTTTAAAAATTATGCTTAATGTTGAGTTATCTTTCCTGGCAAAAATTAAGAGGGAAAAAACTTGATAACTATTGTAGTGAATACTTAGCTTCCCATATTATTTGTGAGACAAAAAGAAATTAAAGTAAGGAGAAAGAGAAAAATGATAGTGTGGACTCTACTAAGAGTTTTTAAATTCTGAAGAGTTTATGTAGGGAAGAAAAGATAAATGTTTAATCCTGTTTAAAAGGCATAATTTACAAAACTGTCATAGGTCATAGGTAGCTAAGGAGAAAAATAATTCCTTATATCTGGAAAACAAAGATTAAAAAAACCTAACATTTAAAAATAAAAGCTAATAATAAAGATCCTCATCAATTCATTTAGTCTTATGTTACTAATTCTTGTTGGCCTTGATCTTTTGGTAGTAGTCTACTTTTGTTAGTAATCTACTTTCTCCTTAGAATTTCTCAACTATTCACCAGTTTAATGGTATCATCTGAAATTGATCAGAAACATGTATTTTACAGTGTCAGAGTACTCTTTGTGAATCTTTTTTAAAGGTGAAACATCTTTTCAGTAACATTTTTATAAAAGCATCAGAGTGAGACAATAACTTCGCAAATTACAAAATACTTAAATATGACCATGGTTAAAGTTCTGATTGGTGTTCATATACACAGACATAATGTAATTAACTTAGTTATGCACTTCAATCTTAGGTTGATTATACCTTCTTTAGCTTTTATATAACTTTGAGTTTTTGTCTTATCTGTTTCTTTCTCATTTTGGAATAATCTTTTTACTTTAGAACAACATTACTTCATTATTTTTCTCTTTACAAAGAAAAAATTATACAAAAATATTTTTTACATATTTTATTATTTAAAAATACATATATTTTCTTTTCCCTAAAATATGTACCTCCTTTCTTCATATCTTCTTTTATTGAAAATGTACATCCTACTTTCCATATACAATAATTTTTTAATTCTTATTATTTTCTAGTAGTTTTGAAATAAACCTTAGCTCTTTTTTAAATGAATTTTAACAAAGGAACTTCCACAGCAGTCTGTATTTTTTAAAAGCCTTTTTTTTCTTCTGTCTCCTTGGACAATTTTTTGGTTAGCTCCTGGATGTTTACATTTCAAAGATATGATAAAACTTACAACTTGAAGAAACAGAAAAAGACAACTTTAAGAAACAGAGAAAGAATATAAGTTTTCTAACATTATATTAAGACATGTTATAATTTTTTAAAATGTATATAAATGTATATAATTTCTAGAACATTTATATTTAAATCATGTCTACATAAATATAATCATAAGAAGACTGAAATTTAAAAATAAAACTTCTGGAGATGGCGAAATCATTAAAAAAGATTAAGAATAAAATAGCAATCTTCGGAAATAGAACTGACCCAATGGAAGAAAGAATTAGTGATATTGAAGAAAGAAAAATAAAAATGACACAGAAGGAAGAAGAGAGAGACTTGAGAGGAAAAGAAAAAAAAATCTCTACAAGAACTATCTGATACCATTAGAAAAAGCAATATAAAAATAATAAATATACCAGAAAAGAGGGAGAAGGGGACAGAGAACATACTCAAACAAAGAGTCAATGAGAATTTCTTGAACCTATGGAACAAGCTGGATTCTTGAATTCAAGAAGCAAACAGGACATCCTATTATCTCAATCTAAAAAGGTCTTCTCCAGACACATTATATTAAAACTGTCAAAAATTAATGACAAAGAAGGAATTTTTAAGGCAGCCAGGGAAAAGAAGACAGTGATTTATAAAGGAATACCCATTAGATTATCATTAGACTTTTCAACAGAAACTTTACAAGTTAGGAGAAAGTGCAACAAAATATTTAAACTATTAAAAGAGATAAATAACTAGCTAAGAATAATATATCTAGCAAAGTTGTTGATTATATATGAAGAAGAAATAAAGAGTTTTTCAGACATATAAAAGATGAGTGAATTTTCTACCACAAAGCCTGCATTACAGAAAATACTGATGGGGGTCATTCTACCTGAAAGAAATAAAATACAAAACAATGAGTAGAATAATTAACACAGAGAGAGAAACAGAAAATGCAAACTTTATTAAGAATGAGGTATTACATTCTTAAATGTTACATAATGATTAAAGTTAAAAATAAAAAGGCAATTTAAACAAAGAAGACAACAGTTACTACAACCTAGAAATGAACTTATAGCATAAATAGAAATAATATGAGACAAAAAAAACATAACAGGAATGAGAGTAAAGATCTGAATCTGCGAAGGGAAATGAAGTTAGACAAAATCAGAAGAAAAAGAATTACTGTATATATGAAATTCTCCTTTACATAAATTTAACATTGACCTCACAAAAAATATCAATACATAAAGCAAAAAGTAAGAGAACAGAGAGGAAAAAACATAGACCACCACCAAATTAAAATAACAGAGAGAATCACAGGACAATAAAACAATGAAGACACTGAGCTACTGGAGAACAAAATATAAATTAGCTCTAGAAAAATCTCATATTTCGATAATTACGCTAAATGTAAATTGATTGAACTCACCAATAAAAAGGCACAGAGTAGCAGATTGGATCAAAAAACAAAACTCAACCATATACTGCCTTCAAGAGACACATCTCAGCTGCGAGGACAAATATAGACTCAAAGTGAAAGGATGAAAAATGATACTCCAGGCAAATGGCATCCAGAGAAAAGTAGATACTTATATCTGATTAAACAGACTTCAAGGTAAAAAAAAAAAGTAATGAAAGACAAAGAATCATACTTCATAATGATACATATACAGCCACACATATGTACACACACACATACACCTACCAACTATATTCAGAGGAACAGAAGGAAAGTGAAGTCACATTTACGGGGTACCTAAAATGTCTCATAAATTTGAAAGGGAATATAATATGTCACTCTAAAATATGCAATTTTGGTATATTGATCATTTTGAATTAAAGTTACTTAAAAAAACAGCTAGTGCAAGAACATCCTAAATTCCCTTGTCCCCAAAAGCAGGGAATAAATCTCCCATTTGAAAGATACTGTCCCTGTACTAGGAGAGCAGAAAACATACTTATCACCAGAGATGGGGAATTTAGGACTGAGAAGGCTGTAAAGACAAACCTTGTTACTTCTTCACTAATTCATCACCCCAAGACCAAAGTTCTATGTCTTGTGAATTTTTCACAAATTTATCATTCATTTGTCTAAAAGATATAAAATTAGTCTGATTTGGTAACTTTTTTGAAACCCATACCATTGGGGGTCCCACACACACTAAATTTAATTTTTTTCTCCTGTTAATGTCTTTTGTCAATTTAGTTTTTAGATATGTCAAAGAACCTAGAAAGGAAGAAGGAAAAGTTTTCTTCCCTTACAAGTAAAAGGTAATTTTACTTAGCTTCTCATTTACTAATCACATCAATTTTAGTAATTCTGTATTAAAATTACTATTGTTTTAAATGATAAAAACAAAACATAATTAGGAGGAAGGTGAATATCAGGCAAATAGAAGCAGAGGAGTGCAACCCTTACTAAGAACAGGGCATTATAAGCTTAAACAATAAGAAGAGAATTGCAATAGCAAGATAGTAATGAACATTCAGCACACATAGGGACAAATTGAGATAACAATGACTGAAAAAAGGGAGATTCAAAGATCCAAATTTGCAAAGGGGAATGGAGATAAGGCACGCAGAGAAGAAAATGGATGACAGTATATATAAAACTATCCTTTACATATTCGTAATGATAATCACACAAAATTCAGAACTGAAGTATATAACATGAAACAAAAAGAGCAAGAGAGAAAAACCACAAAGGCCAATAAAAATAAAGAAAACAGAAACACAAGAACAAGGAAGCAATAAAAGCATCGAGCTACAAAAAAGTGAAAGATAAAATGGCATAAGAAGACCTCATATTTCAATATTGACCCTAAATATAAATGGATTGAACTCACCAATAAAAAGGCATAGAGTTGCAGATTGAATCAAAAAACAAAACCCAACCAGATGCTGCCTCAAAGAGACACATCTCAGCTCTAAAGACAAATATAGACTCAAAGTGAAAAGGTGGAAAAAGATATCTCAAGCAAATAGCATTTAGAGAAAAGTGGAAGCGGTACTAAGATTGAACAAAATAAACATCAAAATAAAAAAGGTAAAGAAAGATACTGAGGGATACTTCATAATGACAGAGGGAATTGCCACCAAGAAGACATAACACTTATTAATATCTATGCTCTCAATCAGGGAGCCCCAAAGTATGTAAAGCAGTTACTAACAAAACTAAAGGAAGAAACAGACCAAAACACTATTGTAGTATGGGACCTAAATACTCCACTGGTCAGATTATCCAAATATCCTTAAATGACACATTAGACCAGCTGGACGTAATTGACATTTACAGAGTCTTCCATCCCAAAATAGCTGCTTCTACAATCTTCTCTAATGCACATGGAACATTCTCAATAATTGACCACATACTGGGACACAGAAAAAGCCTCAACAAACATGAGGGTTGAAATCATACCAACTATATTGTCTGATCATAACACTTTAAAGCTGGAGATCAACTGTAAAGAGAAAGAGGGAAGAAAATAATACATGGAGATTAAACAACATACTACTAAAGAATAACTGAGTGACAGAAGAAATAAAAACAGAGATCAAGAGATATATAGAACAAAAGGTAATGACAGTACAACATATCAAAACTTTTGAGACATGGTAAAAGTGGTCATAAGAGGAAAGTTCATATCACCACAGGCCTATCTCCAAAAACAAGAATGAGCCCAACTAAACAACCTAACACTTCATCTTATAAAACAAGAAAAGGAAGAACAAATGAAGCCTAAAGTCAGCAGAAGAAAAGAAATCATCAAAATTAGAGCAGAAATAAATCAAATTGAAAACAAAACAAAAAAAAAAGAAAAAAGAAATGCAACAAAGAGCTGGTTCTTTGAGAATTTTAAAAAGATTGACAAACCTCTGACTAGATAAAAATGGGAAAGGACACAAATAAACAATATCAGGGATGAAAGAGAGAAAATTATGACAGACATCACAAGTATACAAAACATCATATAAGAATACTATGAAAAAGTATATAACACCAATTTAATAACCCCCCAAAAATGGACCAGTACTTAGAAAGATACAACCTTCCTAGACTGAATCAAGAACTAGAAAATGTAAATAGACCAATCAGCAGTATAGATATTGAAACAATCATCAAGAACCTACCAAAAAGTAAAAGTCCAAGACCTGATGCCTTCATCAGTGAATTCTACCAAACATTCAAAGAAGATTTAATACCTATTCTCCTCAAACTCTTCCAGAAAATTGAAGAGGAGGTAGTATTTCGCAAAGTATTTTATGAGGCCATTGTTACCCTGATACCAACACCTGGTAAAGATATACAAAAAAAAAAAACAAACTACAGACCAATATGCTTCATAAACACAGATGCAAAAATCTTAAAATACTAGCAAACACAATATAGCAACATAATAAACAGATTGTACACTACAATCAGTTGGGCTTCATCCCAAAAGCACAGGGATGGTTAAACATATGAAAATCACTTAATGTGATACACAACATAAACATATTTATCAATAGATGCAGAAAAAGCCTTCGACAAGATACAGCATGCATTTATAATCAAAACACTTAACAAAATTTGTATAGAAGAAACATACCTTAACATAATAAAGACCATCTATGAGAAACCCTCAGTAAACATTATACTTCATGGTGGAAAACTAAAAACCTTCTAAGATCAGGAACAAGGCAAGTCTCTCCACTATTGCCATTGTTATTCAATATAACATTGGAGGTCCTATGAGTGCAATCAGGAAAGAGATATAAAAGGCATCCAAATAAGAAACTAAGAAGTCAAATTGTCACTATTTGTGGATGGCATGATTCTCTATGTAGAAAACCCTAAAGAATCCATAAGAACATTACTAGAAACAATAAGCAAAGACAGTAAAGTCTCTGGATACAAATTAATGTTTAAAATCCAGAACATTTCTATACTCTACTAATGAAGTATCAGAAAAAGTAGTGGGAAAAAATAATTTCTTTTGCAATTGCAACAAAAAGAATAAAATATCTAGCAATAAATTTAACGAAACATATGTAGGACCTATGTAATGAAAACTACAATACCCTATTAAAAGAAATCAAAGAAGATACAAAAAAATGAAAAGATATTTCATGTTCTTAGATTGGAAGAATCAACATAGTTAAAATGACCATATTACCTAAGGCATCATACAGATTTAATGCACTCTCCATCAAAATCCCTCAACATTTTTTTAAAGAAATAGAACAAAAAAATCATCAGATTGGTATGGAAGCACAAAATACCCCAAACTGCCAAAGCCATCCTTAGAAAAAAGAATGAGGATGGAGGCATCACTCTGCCCAACTTCAAGTTATACTGCAAAGGAACAGTAATCAAAACGGCATGGTATTGGAAGAAAAGCAGACACATGTATTGGTGGAACAGAATTGAGAATTCAGAAGTAAACTGATATTAATATGGGCAAAATATTTTAACAAAAAGGCCAAACACATACAGTGGAAAAAGAAAGTGCTCTTTAATAAATGGTTCTGAGAAAATTAGAAGGTCACCTGAAAAGAATGGAACTAGATTGTTATATATTACCACACACCAGAATTAACTCAAAATGGATTAAGGACCTGAATATAAGACCTGAAATAATAAAATGCATAGAAGAAAACATAGGAACTAAACTCAAGGACCTTGGGCTTAAAGAAGATTTTATGAATTTGACCTCAAAAACAAGGGAAGAAAAAGCTAAAATAAATGAATGGGACTACATCAAACTAAAAAGCTTCTGCTCAGCAAAAGAAATCATCAACAAGGTAAAGAGACAACCATCTGAATGGGAACATATATTTGCAAGCAACACCTTTAATAAAGGCCTACTATCCAAAATATAAAACCTTTTACAACTCAATAACAACAAAAAATCAAACAATCCAATCAAAAAGTGAGCAGAGGACCTGAACAGACACTTCTCTATAGAGGACATACAAATGAACAACAAGTATTTGAAAAGATGCTCAACATTGCTAACTATTAGGGAAATGCAAATCAAAACCACAATGTGATACTACCTTACACCTGTTAGAATAGCTATAGTCAAAAGGACAAGTGATAACAAATGATGAAGAGGATGCAGAGAAAAAGGAACCCTCTTGCATTGCTGTTGGGACTGCCACTATGGAAAACAGAATGAAGTTTTCTCAAAAGACTAAAAATTGATCTACCATATGATGAAGCAATTCTTTTACTGGGTATTTACTCCAAAGACTTGACAACCCATTTATGAAAAGACATATGCATACCAGTGTTCATAACAGCATTATTCACAGTGGCTAGGACATGGAAGCAAACAAAGTGTCCTGTGATAGATGATTGGATAAAGAAACTGTGGTACATATATACCATGGAATATTTCTCAGCTATAAGAAAAGATAAAATACTGCCATTTGTGACAACATGGATGGACCTCAAGATAATCATGCTAAGTGAATAAGCCAGATAGAAAAAGTTGAAAATCACATGATATCACTCATAGGTGGGATATAAACCTAAAAGCAACAAAAGAACAGAATAAGCAAACAGGGACTCATGGACTTGGACTATAGACTAGTGCTTACTAGAGGGTAGGTGGTGGGGGGAGAGTTGTTTCAGATAGAGAAAAGGTGGTCAAAGATGTGATAGAAAGAAATCTAACTATGGGAGGTGAACACACAGTGTAAATATATATATGCTTTACCATTAAAGTGTACTGCTGAAACTTATTGAATTTTGTTAACCAATAACTCCATAAAAATATAAATACATAAAAAATGCTATTGCGTTTGATTTTACAGATAATACAGCCAAGGCTCAAAGAACTTACATAAGACCATCAAACCAATATAGATAATCAATGGCAAAGTCAAGGTTTGGACCAAAATTTCTTGCATCTAAAACAGTGCCGTTTCCCTTAAACCATTTGCACTGGTGTGTATGTTCTCTGCCATTTGGCATACATGACATTCAATATTATTCTTCTCTCATGATCAGACACATCCAGAATTTATTTTCAACATACTCTAAATAGTGTCCTTGATATAGGCCATTTTAATGTCACCAATAATCTTTCAGCAGTTACTGGGCCTCTACTGGATACAGTGTTGCATTTTGTGCTTGAAGAACTTTGCAAACCTAAAGAGTGACAGAGTATGCATAAGTTTAGGACTTAGACAAGGCAAGCCATGAAATTACAAATTCTTTAAGGGATAGCTAAATTTTTTAAATCTATTTTTCATCTCACATCAATTTCAGAGTCTCCATCAATTTCAGATTGCTTTAGTCTCCTCCTGAAAAAATTTTTTAACCTTTCATTATTTCGAAGCAGCATATCACATCTTTCTGATGAAGAACAAAATATCATCTGTCACTGTTGGTTTTCAAGATTTCTGAATGAATAAGTAAACAAGGTTTCAAACCTACAAGCCCACTCTTCAGAAAAAAAGCCTTTCTCAATAACTAGCCAAGAATTCAAGTTCCTTAAAAGGTACTGCTATCATCTAGGTAAGAGATACTGGTGGCTAAGATTAAGTTTTTAGTCTCAGAAGTGGAAAGTCATTGATTAATTGAAAAGATACTTTGTCAGTAGAGTTACAGGTTTTGCCTACAGAATGAATGATTAAACCCAAGGACAGGAATGAGAGATTAAAAAAGAGAAGCATCAGGGTGCTGAAGATTTCTCCTTGTAGGAGATTGAGGAGAACGTTTTTGCCATCAACTGAGATAACAAAGAATAGGAAATTTATGGAAAGTAGAGAATCCTAGTGTTCTCTTTTGACTACATTAAAATTGAGATGATTGTTAGACACCATGTGAAAATATTGATTAAGCCATTGACATATTAATCTTGTGCTCGTTAGAGATACAAATTTGAGAGTACTTGATGTCATTAATAAATATTTTACACACACACACACACACACACACACACACACACACACACACACATATATATAAAATGCCACTGAGCGTTTTAGCCAGGATTCTTAAAAGAGACTAACTGGCTCTCCTCTCCTTCTTACTAAATCCAGATATGAACAAAAACAAATATCATTTTTTTTAATGCGTGATAGTTCCACAGTTTAGGCCTTAAGGAATTTACAGATTAAGATCATCATATATCTTGGCTTACAACCAATTTTTACCAAATATATAGAAAGAGAAGCCAGAAAAGTCAGAAAAAGAAAGAAACTACAGATTTAGGTTTCTGCAATACTCAGTATTGGAATCATCAAAAGTAGAAATGAAATCACTACCATTTGTTTCCAAAACATATTTAGCTTCCTAAACTGAAATGCTGTACTCATTGATCAATAATTCTCAATTTTTCATTTCCCCAACTCTTGGCAACTACCATTCTATTTTCTGTCTATTAATTTGACTATATTTATCTCCTATAAGTAAAATCATATAATATTTGTCCTTTCATGCATGACTTAATTTAGAATAATGTCTTCAAAAGGAATTCATATTATAACATGTGTTGCAATTTCATTCTTTTTTAACACTAAGTAATATTCTATTATATGTATGTTATACAATTTGTTTATTCATTCATCAGTGAACATTTGGGTTACTTCTACCTTTTGGCTATTGTGAATACTGCTGCAAAGAAAAGTGATATACAAATATCTATTGAAGTACTTTTTTTCATTTATTTTCAATACACATTTAGGAGTGAAGTTGTTGGGTCATATGGTAATTTTGTGTTTAATTTTCTGAGGAACAACCATGCTGTTTTACATTGTGGCTACATAAGATTTTTAACCAGAACAAACATTTTTCTATTTCTTCACCTTTTTGTAAGCACTTCCTATATCTTGAATGTGTTTTATTTTGTTTGTTTTAGTAATAGCGATTCCAATGTGTGTCAGTGCTGTATTATTGCGGTTTTGATGATCATTTCACTAATGATTAGTGATGTTGAGCTTCTTTCCATGTCCATGTTTATTGTTCAGTTGTATAATGTATTTGGAGAAATGTCTATTCAAATTTGATGCTTATTTAAAAGTTTGGTGTTAAATTTTCTTAGTTCTTTATATATTGTGCATTTTAATTCTTTATGAGATATATAATTTGTAAATATTTTGTACTATTCTGGGGTAGCTTTTTCACTCTCTTATATTATTTGATAAACAAATGTTTTAAATTTTTAAAGTTTTATCGAGATATACTTAAATTGTAAAACATAATAATTGGATATTTATATATATTTTGAAAAGATTCCCATCATCAAACTAATGAACACATCTCCACCTCACATATTCACATTTTTGTGTGTGTGAGAACACTTACATTTTATTCTCTTAGCATATTTGAATTATACAATGTTAAGAACCATAGTCACTATGTTTACACTAGATCCTCAGACCTTAATTATCTTATATCTGAAAATTTGTATTCTTTCACCAGCTTCTCACCATTTCCCCCACAACTCAAGCCTGGTAACTACTATTATACTCTCTGTTTCTATGAGTTCAATTTTTCTGTTTCTGCGATATCCAAAATTCCTTGGCCATTGTGAATAATGCTACAGTGAACATAAAAACGAAGATCTTGTTGACATAGTGATTTTGTTTCTTTTGTGTATATACCCAGAACTGGAATTGCTAGATCTCATGGTAGTTGATTTTTTGAGGAACCTCCATACTATTTTTCATAGCAGCTATACCAATTTACATTGTTAAAGTGAATTCCTTTTCTGTAAAAACTTGACCAGCATTGTTATCCCTTGTCTTATTTACAGTAGACATCTTAAGAGGTATGCGGTTTAGATTTGTATTCCCCTATTAATTAGTGATGTTGAGTACTTTCCATGTATCTATTAACCATTTGTATGTTATCTTTGAAAAAATGTTTGTTCTGGTTGGTCGCTCATTTTTAAATGGGATTATTTATTTTTGTTTTTCAGTTTCAGAAAATTCTTATATATTTTGGAGATGAACTCCTCTTATCAGATGTATGATTTGCAAATATTTTCTTTCATTTCATATGTTGCCTTTTCCTTTTGTTGATAGTTATCTTTTCTATGCAGAAACATTTTAGTTTAATACAGTCACAATTGTTTACTCTTGCTTTTGTTGCCTTTGCTTTTGGTGTCAAATCGCAAGATATCATTGCTAAGACCAAAGTCAGGAAACTTACCCCTATGTTTTCTTTTAGAAGTTTCACAGTTTCAAGTTTTACATTCAAGTCTATTCATTTTGAGTTGATTTTTGTGAATGGTGTAAGATAGAAGTTCACTGTCATTCTGTTGCATGTGGCTGTCCAGTTTTTCCAATACTATTTATTGAAGAAACTATCCTTTTCTCATTATACATTTTGACTTCATTGTCCCAAGTTAATTGACCATATAAACGTGGGTTTATTTCTGGGCTCCTAATTCTGTTGCATTAATTGATGTGTCTGTTTTTATGCTGATAATATACTATTTTGATTATTATAGCTTTGTGATATAGTTTGAAATCAGAAAGTGTGATGACTTTGATCTTTTTCAAAATTGCTTTGTGTATTTGGGATCTTTTTCAGTGTTGTAAAAATTTTAGGACTCTTTCTACTATTAAAAAATGTCATTGCAATTTTGATAGAATTTAAATGAAATTGAATGCTTAGATTTTTTTGAATAGTATTGGCCTTTTTACATTATTAATTCTTCCAATGCATGTACATGAAATATCTTTTTATTTATTTGTATCTTCTTCAATTTATTTTAATATTTTTGCAGTTTTCAGTGTATATGTTTTTCAACCTTCCTGATTAAATTTATTGCTGAATATTTAATTTTTTGATGCTATTATAAATATGATTTTTCCTTAATTTTCTTTTTGCTAGTTCTTTGTTATTTTATAGAAATTCAACTGATCTTTGTATATTTAATTTGCATCCTGCAACTTTACTGAATCTGTTAACTAATCTAAAAGATTTTGGTGATGTCCACAGGGTTTTCTATATATATGACTTACAAACAGAAAATAAGTTTACTTCTTTCTTTATTTGAATAAATTTTATTTATTTTTCTTGACTAATTTTTCTGGCTAGGACTTCCAGTTCCATATTGAATAAAAGTGGTGTGAGTGAACATTCTTATTATGTCCCTGATCTTAGAGGAAAAGCTTTGAGCATTTTAGCTTTCCGTATGATATTAGCTGCAGGCTTAATACATGGCCTTTATTTTGTTGAGGTGTTCTTCTTTTAAAGTTCAATTTGTTAAGAATTTTTATCATAAAAAGGTGTTGAATTTTGTCAAATGCTTTTTCTGTATGCATTTAGAGAATCATGTGATTCTTATCTTTCAGTTTATTAATATACCGTATCACATTTATTGGCTTGCATATGTTAAAGTATTCTTGCACTCCAGGAATACAGCTCACTTGGCCATGTTGTATAATCTTTTTAATGTAGTGTTGAAATAGTTTGCTAATATTTAAAGATTTTTGCATATATGTTCATCCAGAATATTGACTTGTAATTTTCTTTACTTGTGTCTTTGCCTGGCTTTGAAATCAGGATAATACTGGCTTCAAAAATGAGATTGGAAGTATTTCCTTCTCTTCTATTTTTTAAAGAGTTTAAGAATAATTGATATCGAGTATTCTTAAAATATTTAAAAACATTTAGCAGTGAAGCTATCCGGTCCCAGGCTTCTGACTTTTGGAAGGCTTTTTATTACTGATTCAACCTCCTTACTAGTAATTTGTGTGTTCAGATTTTCTATTTCATAATTCAGTCTTAATAGTTTATATATGTCTTAGAATTTATCCACTTCTAGAGTGTCTAATTTGTTGGAGTATAATTATTTATAGTAATCTCTTATGATATTTAGTTGTAACATCTCCCTTTTCATTTCTGATTTTACTTGAATCTTCTCTATATTTTTCTTTTTAAAAATATTATTTATTTTTAATTTTTCTTTATTGAAATATAATAGACAATTAGCTGTTTGTATTTACATTGTTCAATTCAATGGGGTTTTTTCCACTTAGAGTTGGCATATGATAATATACCAGTTTAAATTGTATAACATAGTGATCAGAGATCCAAATAAATCACAAAGTGATCACCTAACTAAAGCTAGTATCTCTCTTCCTCCTTACATATTTATTACAACATTATTAACCATTTTCCCTATGCTATACAGAATAGACATCTCCATGTCTATTCTGCAACTATTCATTTGTACCTCTTAATCCCTTTGCCTTTTTTTCCATCCCTCACAACTCCCCTTCCATCTGGTAGCCCTCAAAATATTATCTGTATCTATGTGTTTATTACTACCTTTGTTGTTGATATTGTTTATTAGTTCTTTATCTTTCACATGTATGTGAAATCATGTGATATTTGTCTTTCTCTATCCAACCCATTTCATTCAGTGCAATACACTCTAAGTTCATCTTTTTCCATTCACTTCCTTTTAGTCTGTGTGTGTCTTTTAATCTGAAGCGAGTCTCTTGTAGGCAACCTATGCAGGGGTCTTGTTTTCTTATCCATTAAGCCACTCTCTCTTTTGGTTGGAGCACTGATTTATTTTCCATTTGAGGCACTTGTTGATAGGAATATAGTTGTTACCTTTCTTTATTCCTATTTTTGATACATGTTTTTTCTTCATAAAGTTCTTTAAACATTTCCTGTAACATTGACTTGGTGATGATACATTCCTTTAGCTTATTTTTGTCTGGGAAGCTCTTTATCTGTCCTTCAACTCTAAATGATAGCTTTGCTGTATAAAGTAGTCTTAGCTGTAGATCCTGGGTTTTCATCACGTCGAATATTTTGTGCCAAGCCCTCTGTCCTATATAGTTTCTTTTGAGAAATCAGCTGCCAGTCTTATGAGTGTTCTCTTATAGGTAACTAACTGCTCTTCTCTTGCTGCTTTTAAAATTCTCTCTTTTTATTTAACCTTTGGCATTTTAATTATGATGTGTGGGCCTCTCTGAGCTGCCTAGGTTTTTATGACTATTTCTTTCAGCAGGTTATGAAAGTTTTCCATCATTACTTCTTCAAATATATATTCAACTTCTTGTTCTCCCTCTTTAGGTATCCCTATGACTCGTATATTTTTACTTTTAATAGTGTCCCATAGGCTCCTTAAATTATTAATGTAGTCTTGCATTCTTTTTTCTTGCCATTCTGATTGAGGGTCCTTGGCTTTTCCATCTTCTATATAGGACATTTGATCCTCTTCTTTATTTACTTTGTTTATTCCATTTAATACACTTCTTATCTCAGATAATGAGTTCTTTATTTATGACGTGTTCCCTCTTATAATTTCCATTTATCTTTATATGTTTTTTTACCTCTTTGTTGAAAGTGTCACTGAATTCATCTACCCTTTCCTTAAGTTCATTGAGCAGCTTTAAAATTAGTGTTTTGAACCCTGCATATGTTAGATTGCTTGACTCTGTTCCATTGTCTCATATGGTTTCTGCTTCTTATCTTCCCATTTTGTCTGCCTTTCTGTGTCTATTTTATGTATTAAGCAATGCTTTTAAGTCTCCCAGTCTTATTAGTGTGGGTTGGTGTAGTAGGTATCCAATGGCACAGTCCTGAGAGGAGTTAAGCTGAAGGCCAATTTGGCCCCATCCTGTGCCCCTCTGGGAACACCTGTTAAGGTTCAGAAAGTAATCCGCAAGTTGCTGTGCTTACAGTTTCCTCAAAAGGCTAAACCAGAAACGGAGGCAGCTGGCTCCAGTGTGAGTCTAGGGGCTGCTAGCTCCAGTGAGAGTCTAGGGGCTGCTCAGCAAAAAGTATCTGACTCACTGAGGATATACCTGGATGTGGCTTCTGTGGGGCTGTGAGCTGGGGGAAGCAGGGTTCCAGGGAATCCTCTGGACAGAGTGACCTCTGTTAACCAGTTTGATGACCTCTCAGTTATGGCCATGCTGCGTCTGTGCACTGGGAGCAGGGAGGGCTCAATAGAGGAAACAATGGACACTCCTGGCACTTCTGTACAGAGCAAGTCTCACTTTGACTCTCACTTCAACATTTTAGTGTTCCCATATAAGTCCCTGGTGCTCAGCCAACTGGGAGCCAGTGCTCAGAGCAAGCAAATCTGTCACCGTGAAAGTCTGCTTGTGGATGCAACCCCTTTAAGAAGCTTCTTCAGCTGCTTCTGCAGCCTCCACCTCTCTCAGCTGCTAGGAACCAGATAGCCAGCCTCATGTCCTTGCCCTGTACTACTTTCTGCCATTGCAGGATGATTTCTTAGATTTCTTTCTAGTTGTATGACTTGTTTATTTAGATCCCAAGTGATTTTTCCTTCCTTGATTTTTCCTTTTTCTGTCTCAACTTTGATTTGGTCACCAGAGGAATGAACAGAGCCTCTATCATCTATGCCATTTTTTTCCACCCTCTATTTTTTCTTAATTAGTCTAGCTAAAGATAAGTCAACTATTTTGTCTTTTTAAGAAAAATAATAATTTGTTTTATCATATTTTAATTTTGTCTTTTTAGTTTCTATTTCACTTTTTTTTACTCTGATTTTTGTTATTTCCTTCTATTAACTTTGAACTAAATTCCACCCCCACCCCAGTTCTTGAAAGTGCAAAGTTATATTTTGAAAATGAACTGTTTATTTTTTTCTTAGTATATATCTTTATCAATATAAACTTTCTTCCTTGAACTTTTGCTGTATCTAATTCATTTTGTTATGTTATGTTTTTATTTGTCTCAAGATTAATTTTTTTTTCCTTTTTTAACTATTATTTATTCAGGATCATGTTGTTTAATCCTCACATGTTTATAAATTTTTCAGTTTTCTTTTTGTAATTGATCTCTAGTTTCAGACCATGGTGGTCAGAAAAGATATTTTATATAATTTGAATCATCTTCAATTTACTTACTTTTTATTATAGCCTGTTATATAATCTAACCTTGGATAGTGTTCTGTGTGTGCCTAGGAAGAATGAATATTCTACTGTTGTTAAATGGAATGTTCTTTATATATTTTTTGAGTCTATCTTGTTTAACATGTAGTTTAAGTCTCATATTTCCTTACTGATTTTCTGTCTGAATGATCTGTTTTTGAAAGTAGGATATCCTCTACTATTATTGTGTTGCTGTCTATTTCTCTATTTAGATTTCTTGATATTTTCTTTTTATATTTAAATGTTCTAATGATGAGGATATATATATATATATATATATATATATATATATATATATATTTACATTATTATATCCCTTGATGAATTTACTCTTTTAATGTTATACAATGACAATTATCTCTTGTTACAAATTTTAGCTTACGGTCTATTTTGTTTGATATAAGTATAGCTACACTTGCTTTCTTTTGTTTCCTCATATATAAATTATTTTTTTTCATTCCTTTACTTTGATCCTTTGTGTCCTTAAAGCTGAAGTGAGTTGCTTATAGGCAGCTCATTGCTGGGTCTTTTTTATTCATTTTGCCAGTTTGTCTTTTTATTTGAGAATTTAGTCCATTTACATTAACATAGTTGTTTATAGTTATGGAATTACTGCTGTCACTTTGTCCATTGTTTTCTGGATGCTACATAGTTCCCTTGTTTTTTTATTTTTCTTTTACTCTTTTCCTATGATTTTGTGATTTTCTGTAGCTGTATGTTTTGCTTCCTTTCTCTTTATTATTATTTTGTGTGTGTGTGTGCGTGTGTGTGTGTGTGTGTGTGTGTGTGCATTTAACAATAATTTTTGTCTTGTGGTTAACATGGTGCTTACATAAAACATATTATAGTTATAACAGTCTATTTTAAACTGATAACAAATTAAATTAAAATACATATAAAAGCTCTACATTTTTATACCCCCTCCCATTTCATATTTTTGATGTTATAATTTACATTTCCCAATGTGGATAATTTCGGTCAGCACTTATATGCACACTGATTAGAAATCAATCCTCAGGTAGCAGCTGTAAAATAATACACTTACACCTTTTCCAGGAAGAAATTGTGCAATGGGAGTTTTTGTATGATTCCTCTATGTCAAGCCTAGGTATATAGACAGAGATGGTACTCCTGTATCCATTTGAAACTACTTCTTTTTTGGCTATAGGACCATTACTTTTATAGTTTACTGTTTTGATTTCCTTTTTATTTCCTTTAGAAAATATTATTTTGATATTTTTGGTTACCATGAGAATTACATAAAACACTTTAAAGTTAGGGAAATTTATTTTATATTAAGAGAAACAAATTCAATCTCATACACAAACTCCACTTATATACAACTCCAGTCTCACTCTGACATTTTAAGTTACTGATATCACAAATTGCATATTGTATACACATCAAAACATATTTATATTGATGTTTAAGAATTTGTCTTTTAAATACTATAGAAAATAAAGGTAGAATTAGCAATGAAATTACAATTATACTAGTTCTTATATTTGCTGATTATAACTTTATATGGTTTTGAGTTACTGGTTAGCATAATTTTATTGTAACCTAATAGATACTTTATAGCAGGTGTCCCCAACCCTTGGGCTGGGACTGGTACCAGTCTGTTGCCTGTTTGGAACCAGGCCACACAGCAGCAGTTGAGTGGTGGGTGAGCAAGTGAAGCTCCTCAGCGCTAGCATCACTGCCTCAGGTCCACCTCAGATAATCAAGCATTAGATTCTCATAGAAACACTGGTTCCTGATGCCAAAAAGTTTGGGGACCACTCCTACAGCATGGTTTTTTATGGCTGGTTTAGTGTTAATAATCTCTCTCAGCTCTTGATTCTTTATGTACAAATACAGTAATTTTTTCCTTGATTTTGAAAGACAATTTTACCATATTTAGAAATCTCAGTTGATTGTTTTAGTACATCATTTTCTGTCTGGCTTATTTAATTTAGCATAATCATCTCGAGGTCCATTTATGTTGTCACAAATGGCAGTATTTCATCTCTTATTATGGCTGAGTAATATTCCATTTTACATGTACCACAGCTTCTTTATCCAATCATCTATTATAGGACACTTTGATTGCTTCCATGTCCTGGCTACTGTGAATAATGCTGCTATGAACATCGGTGTGCAAATATCTTTTTAAATATGAGTTTTCAAGACTTTGGGGTAAATACCAAGAAGACAGATTTCTGGATCATATGGTAGATCAATTCTTAATTTTTAAAGGAAACTCCATTCTGTTTTCCACAGTGGCTGTACCAATTTCCAGTCCCAACAGCAGTGTATGAGGTTTCCTTTTTCTTTGCATCCTCTTCAACATTTGTTATTACATGTCCTATTGTCTATAGCTATTCTAACAGGTGTGAAATGGTATCTCATTTTGGTTTGATTTGCATTTCCCTAATAGCTGACAATGTTGAGCATCTGTTATATGTTTGTTGGCCATTTGTATGTCTTCTTAGGAGAGTGTCTGTTCAGGTCCTCTGCCCACTCTGTATGGATTTCCTTTTTTCACGTTGTTATTGAGTCATATGAGTCCTTTGTATATTTTGGATATTAGACTCTTATCAGAGACATTGCTTTCAAATATATTTTTTCCATTTGTATGATTGTATCTTTACTTTGTTGATTATTTCTTTTGCTATATAAAAGCATTTTTAGTTTGATGTAGTCCCATTTATTTATTTCAGCTTTTCCTTCCCTTGCATTGAGGTCAAATTCATAAAATTTTCTTTAAGTCCAAGGTTCTTGAGTTTAGTTCTTATGATTTCTTCTATGCATTTTATTGTTTCAGGTTTCATATTCAGGTCCTTATTCCATTTTGAGTTAATTTTAGTGTGTGGTGATAAACAATGATCTAGTTTTATTATTTTGCAGGTGCCTTTTTGGTTTTCACAGCACCATTTATTGAAGAGGCTTTTCTTTCTTCATTGTACAGTTTTGGCTTTTTTGTCAAAACTTATTTACCTATATAAACCCATATGGGTTCACTACTGGACTCTCAATTCTGTTCCACTGGTCCATGTGTCTATTTTGCTGCCAGTACCATGCCGTTTTGATTATTGTCTCATTGTAGTGTAATTTGAAGTCGGGCAGAGTGATGCCTCCATCTTCATTTTTTTTTTTCTCAAGATGGCGTTGGCAATTTGGAGTCTGTTGTTCTTCCATACAAATATGATTTTTTTTGTTCTATTTCTTTAAAAATGTTGATGGGATTTTGATGGGGATTGCATTAAATCTGTATAATGCATTAGGTAATATGGTCATTTTAACTATGTTGATTCTTCCAACCCAGGAACATGAAATATCTTTTCATTTCTTTGTATCACCTTTGATTTCTTTTAATAGGGTCTTACAGTATTCTTTATACAGGTCCTTCACGTGTTTTGTTGGATTTATTCTTAGGTATTATATTTTTTTTGTTGCAATTGCAAAAGATATTATTTTCCCACTTCTTTTTCTGACACTTCATTATTAGAGTATAGAAACGCTATAGATAATAGAACTTTCATTTTGTATCCAGAGACTTTATTGTATTTTCTTATTGTTTCTAGTAGTGTTCTTATGGAGTCTTTAGGGTTTTCTATATAGAGAATCATGTCATTCACAAATAATGACAGTTTGGCTTTTTCATTTCTTATTTGGACAAATTTTATATCTTTCTCTAGCCTGAATGCTCTCGCTAAGACCTCCAATGTTATATTGAATAACAGTGGCGATAGTGGACAGCCTTGCCTTGTTCCTGATCTCAGAGGGAAGGTTTTTAGTTTTTCACCATTGAGTATAATGTTGGCTGAGGGTTTGTCATATATGGCCTTTATTATGTTAAGGTAATTTTCTTCTATACCAGTTTTATTAAATGTTTTGATCATAAATACATGCTGTATCTCATTGAAGGCTTTTGCTGCATGTGATTCTTATATTTTAATTTGTTTATGTGACATATAACATTAATCAATTTGCTTATGTTGAACCATCTCTGTGCCTCTGGGATAAGGTCCACATGATTGTTGTGTACAATATTTTAGTATTTTGCTGTATTTGGTTCACTAGTATCTTATTTAGTATTTTTGCATCTGTGTTCATGAGAGATATCGGTCTATAGTTTGTTTGTGTGTGTGTGTGTGTGTGTGTGTGTGTGTGTGTGTGTGTGTGTGTGTTATCTTTACTAGGTTTTCTGTTAGGGTAATATTGGTCTCATAAAATTAAGTAGGAAATATTGCCTCCTCTTCGATTTTTTCAAAAATTTGATGGGCGATGAGTATTAAATTTTCTTTGAATGTTTGGTAGGATTCACTGGTGAAGCCATCGGGTCCTGGACTTTTACTTGTTGGTGGGTTTTTGATGACTTTTTCAATTTCCGCACTGCTGATCAGTCTATTTAGATTTTCTAGTTCTTTATTCAGTCTAGGAAGGGTGTATCTTTCTAAGTACTAGTCCATTTTTTCTAGATTATTAAATTTGGTGTTATATGATTTTTCATAGTATTCTTGTATAATTCTTTGGACATCTGTGATATCAGTCATATTTTCCCTCTTTTATCTCTGATTTTGTTTATTTGTATCTTATCTCTTGTTTCTTTAGTGAGTCTATCCAGGGGTTTGTCAATTTTATTAACATTCTCAAAGAACTAGCTCTTTGTTGCATTTATTTCTTCAATTTTTTTTTCAATTTGATTTATTTCTGCTCTAATTTTGATGATTTCTTTTCTTCTGCTGACTTTAGGCTTCATTTGTTCTTGCTTTTCTAGTTTTTTAACATGAAGCATTAGGTTCTTTATTTGGGTTCATTCTTGTTTTTTGAGATAGGCCTATAATGATATGAATCTTCCTCTTATTACCACTTTTGCTGTGTCCCAAAAATTTTGACATGATATACTATAATTATCATTTATTTCTATGTATCTCTTGATTTCTTTATTTCTTCTTTTATCTAGTCATTCTTTGGTAGCATGTTGTTTAATCTTCATGTATTTGTGGTTTTTTCCACTTTGTTTTTATAATTGATCTGTAGCTTCAAAGTATTATAAACAGAGAATATGGTTGTTATGATTTCAACCCTCTTATATTTGTTGAGGCTATCTCTGTGTCCCAGTATGTGGTCAATTATTGAGAATGTTCCATGTGCACTAGAGAAGAATGTGTAAGCAGCTATTTGGGGATGGAAGGCTCTGTAAATGTCAATTATGTCCAGTCGGTCTAATGTGTCATTTAAGGGTGTTATTTCCTTATTGATTTTCTGTGTGGATGATCTGTCCATATCTAACAGTGGGATATTTAAGTCCCATACTATATTCAGGTCCCATAGTGTTTTGGTCGGTTTGTCCCTTTAGTTCTGTTAGTAATTGTTATAGATATTTTGGGGCTCCCTAATTGAGAGCATAGATATTAATAAGTGTTATATCTTCTTGGTGGCAATTCCCTCTATCATTATGAAGTATCCCTCAGTATTTTTCTTTACCTTTTTTATTTTGAAGTTTATTTTGTCTAATAGTACTGCTACTCCCACTTTTCTCTGAATTCCATTTGCTTGAAATATCATTTCCCACCTTTTCACTTTGAGTCTATATTTGTCTTTGAAGCTGAGATGTGTCTCCTTGAGGCTGTATATGGTTGAGTTTATTATTATTATTATTATTATTATTATTATTATTCATTCTGCAATTCTGTGCCTTTTTATTGGTGAGTTTAGTCCATTTACATTTAGGGTGATTATTGAAATATGAGATCTTTTCATAGCCATTTTGTCTTTTGCTTTCTTGTAGCTCAGTGTTTCCATTGCTCCTTGTATTTGTGTGTATGTTTTTGTTGTTGTTGTTATTGGTGGGTTTTGTAAGTTTTCCCTTTGTTCCTTCTTATTTTATGTCATATACTTCAGTTTTGAACTTTGGCATGTGTTTACCAGTAGAATATATAGAGGATTATGTATGTATGTATGTATATATATAATCATTTTCTTCTGCATGTGCATTACCTCCATTCCCTTTTGTAAATTCAGATCTTTACATTCTCCTCTTTTCAGTCATTGTTGTCTCAGTTTATCACTATGTATGTTGAACGTTCATTTCTATCTTGCTATAGAAAAATCGCTTCTTATTGTTTAAGCTTATAATGCCTTCTTCTTAGTAAGAGTTTCTCTCCTCTCCTATCTGCCTTCTAGTTGCCTTACTCCTAATTATGTTTTTTTTTTTTGTCATTTTGTTTTAGGTGAGCTGACCACTTTCAGTATTTCCTGTAGTGCAGGCTTCATAGTAGACAGTTCCCTTAATTTTTGTATACCTGGAAAGGTCTTTATTTCTTCTTCATACTTAAGAAGAACTTTGTTGGATACATTAATCTTGAATGGTATTTCCTTTCATTTAATAATTTGAATACTTGATTCACAACTTTCTGGCTTGTAAGGTTTGTGCTGAGAAGAATGACGATAATTTAATGGGTTTTTCTTATAGATTACTGGTTGCCCTGAAAATTCTTTCTTTGTCATTGATTTTTGATAATTTTAATAAAATATGTCTGTTAGAGGCCTTTTTCAGTCGGAATAATTGGGTGTTCTGTTGACTTCTTGAATTCCAAATTCCAGCTCATACTTTAGAATTGAAATATTCTTGTCAATTATTTGTCCAAAAATAATTTCTAATCTCTACTCCTTTTCCTTCCCTTTGAGAATGCTCATTATTCTTATGTTTCCTTTCCTGATGATGTCAGCTAGTTTTTGTATTTCTCTTTTATTATTTTTAATTCTTCAGTTTCTCCCTTCCTCCTTTTTATTTATTTCTACGTTTCTGCCTTCGATATTACTAATCCTTTTCTCCATTTGTCAGACTCTATTTACCAAGCTTGCTATTTTATTTTTCATCTCCTACAGTGTGTTCTTCATCTTCAAAAGTTCTATTTGGTTCTTTTGAGGGTTCTTTTCAGTCCCCTTGCTAAAAAACTAATTCTGCTTATCTAGTTGCTTTTTAATTTCTGAAATTGCTTATATTAATTGTTTTAGATTTCCCTGAGTTTTTTTCAGAAATACCATCCTGAATTCTCTGTCATTTAAGTTGCATATTTCTATGTTTGTAAGTTTATTTTTCTAGAGGTTTTTTGGTCCCTTTCTGAGATGCATTGTCAGATTGGTTATTCATAGTGTTTAATGGACTACTTTTCTGCCTGGACATTAATAGAAGCATATTTTGCTCTTTTTTTTTTTTGAGAAAGAAAATTTATTATGCAAGGGTCTTTCTTTAGCCTATTGCAAAGTAGGTGTTTGTTTTTTGATTTCCAGTAGATGGTGTCTAAACCTCTATAGAGATATATTTAGGAGAGGAGTGATTTAGTTTTTGGTACACATATCTTCAATGTTATTAGACAATTAAAATAGTTTTCCAAAGTGATTTATCAATTGGCATTTCTACTATCAATGTGTTGGAATTCTACTTATTATACATCCTTGGAAACACTTGATAGTATCAAAATTTTTGATTGAGTCATTTTGATGGGTGTGTAGTTTGAATTTGCATTTTTCTAATGACTAATAAGATTGATAATATTTTTATATGTTTATTGACTGTTTAGGCATTCTCTTTTCTAAAGTCAGTATTTAAAATTTCATGTCCACTTTTCATCCAGATTATATTTTATTTTCAGGTTAAGTGTACAAGTTACTTGTTAGTTATATATACATATGTGTGTGTGTGTGTGTGTGTGTGTGTGTGTGTGTACATATCATATGTATATGATAAATATTGTATTTCACTTTTACCCTTGGCTTTTAATGTTTAAATAGTTCCTTTTGATGGCAAAATATTCATAATTTTAATATGGTCTAGTTGATCGAGATTTCAGATTATTGCATTTTTTCTGTTTAAAAAACTATTTATTTAAAGTATAAAAATAGCCTTCTATATTATGCTTTAGTTCTAAGACTGTATTGCTTCACATTAAAACTTTCACCCATTGTTCCATAATGCCACATTTCTAAAAAAATCAAATAAATTTATGGGCTCATTTTTAGGTCACTGTATTTTGTCCTAATAACATACTATCTTAAATCTTGATATTCAGGGGTAACAAGTTCTCCTGACTTTTTTTTTTAAGAGTATCTTGGATGTTCTTCTATCTTTATCTTTCCATTTTAATTTTAGAATTAGCTTTCAGTTTGTTCACATGCTCATACAAAATCTGCTGTGATTTTAATCTAGATTATATTTATAGATCCATTTGGGAAAATTTTTATTCACCTTTTTGGTTTAGCTTCCAGGAATCTCTGAACAACAATTTTGATTTAATATTAATCTGCACATTTGTTTGAACTTTTTTCCTGTCCTTGACCATTTATTAAATATTTTCATATGTCTTTAATGTTGCTTCAAATTCTGTTTAAAATAAAGTAAGTCATATATGCAGTTAAAATGGGAACAAACTGTGATATAATTTAATACTATCCATATTTATTTGATTTGGAAATTAGTACCAAAATGTGTCATTTTAGAAAATAGAGATGTAATTTTGGATTCAAACATAGAGATACTAATTTATGCAGGCCTGAGTTTTAAATTAGCTATCAGTATTTTTATAAGCTGAACAGGTATTTCAAATAGATAAGTCTAGGTTGAACATTGATAGTTTAGTGTATTGTATTGAGACAAGGTCTCTTTAAAAGCTAATAGCAGTATCCTCTCTAGCCTGGAACAACACATTGAAACTTGTATTTGGAGTCACAGTTATCTAACTTGCAAATAAATAAATCACGAGTATATCTGCATAAATCTTTTGTGTACTATAATAAAATTCTGCCATTTTATGGAGATGGATTGATGTAAACACGACAGCTTAAGCTTGTTTGTTTATTTTTTTTTCTTTTCTGGTGTATATATGAATGTAGTCTTCATAAATATATTTACCTCTTGGTGAACAATTTGGTGGGTATGTGTCTGTTCTCACTAAACAAACATAGAAGAAATATGCCAGACTAAATTAACAAAGCAAAAAGACAGCACATTGTAATGTCATACAATTTTAGATATAAATTAAAAACTTTATTTCTTTTCATTTCTATCTCCAAATATATCAGTATGAGAAAACCCCTTCCAAAAAAAAATAGTTTTTAAGGCACTTTTAAAGTAGAGCAATATTTGCTAGATTTGTGTATCATATGATGGACATGCTATCTTTTAATACTCAATTCCTTTAAGCAGTCTATGAGTAAAGCAGATATTTTTAATTAAAAAATTAAAGATATTGAAATTAGCAAACTTAAATTAAAAACTTAAAATTCACTGAGCAAATAGAAGCAGAGTCTAAATTTGAGTCTAGGTTTTGGTTTTGGTGTGTGGTTCTCATACTTCAGTCTCTCTGCCACCCACATTGTCAAAGAGACTTTGATGATAAAGTTGAATGAGACAGGAATACAACTGTGATCTTAGAATCACTTAACTGTTATGTGAAACAGATAATATTTATTTCTGTCCCCTTCACTAAAATGTATGACTTAATTAATATTTATAAATATGTTGTAAATAAGATCACTGTTATCTCTAACAGGCATTTATAGCCAACAATGTCTTTGGGCTTTTTGCCTTTTACCTTTCAGCCTGCCATAGCAATGGTACTTGCATTTATGAACACACCTTGAGTTCTTTTCCATTTTCTTGTTCAGATCACCTACATGGAAAATTGTTTTCACACTGAAGAAGGCTTGTTTTTTCTGGTAGGAAAAAATGTGAATTAAATGACCCAGAGACAATTGATGGAACAGAAGAGAAGCACAGGTAAATATATGGCAAAAGCTGTCCTGGTTAGGATTGCACCTTCATCCAGCAGTATATCTGATATAGTCAACACCTGCAGAGCATCATTTTTTAAAAATATTCATCTGATACACAACATTATTTTCAGTAATAATCATTTGATTACTAGTAAAGATCATTTTTGTTTCATTATTTAGTTTTAAAACAACTAACAACTGAAGAAAGAGTACATTTAAGAACAGTAATCAAGAAAAATAATACATGCAAAATTAGACAGTCTCTTCAGTAAATGGTGTTAGTAAAACTGGATAGATACTTGCAAAACAATAAAAGTGGACCACTCTCTTACACCATATGTATGTTTGTGTGTGTGTGTGTGTGTGTGTGTGTGTGTATCGACAACAACAATAAAACAAAAATAAGCAAAAACCTCAACATGGATTAAAGATTTAAATGTAAGACCTGAAACCATAAAACTCCTAAAGAAAATATAGGTAGTAGACACTTGGAAATTAATCTTAGTAATATCTTTCTGGGTACATCTCCTAGGGCAAGAGAAACAAAAGCAAAATAAGCAAATGAAACTCTATCAAACTTAAAAGCTTCTGAACAATAAAAGAAATCATCATCAAAACAAAAAGGCAAACTATCAAATTGGAAAATGATATATATTTACGAATGATATATCAAATAAGGAGCTAATAAAAAAACTCATAGTACTCAATATCAAAAACAATCTGATTAAAAATGGGCAATGGATATCAATAGATGTTTTTCTGAAGAGGACATATAGATGGCCAACTTATATTTGAAAAGGTGCTCAATATCACCAATTATCAGGGAAATATAAGGCAAAATCACAATGAGATACCACTTCACCCCTGGCCGAGTGGCTATTATCAAAAGGAAACAAATAAGCATTGTTGAGGATGTGGAAGAAAAGAAACACTTGTGCACTGTTGGTGGGGTTGTAAATTGGTGCAGTCACTATGAAAAAGGATATGAAAATTGGTCAAAACAAAACAATAGAGCTACCATCTTACCCAGCAGTTCCACTCATGAATATCTATCTGAAGAAAACAAAATAATTGATTTTAAAAGATATATGTACCCTTGTTTACTGCAGCATTATTTATAATAGCCAAAATATGGAAGCAACATAGGTGTCCATTGATAGATGAATAAAGAAGATATGCTATATATACATATATATATATATATATATATATATATATATATATAACACATATATACATATAAATGATATATTTTGCCATTTACAAAAACATGGAAAGACCTAGAGGATATTTTGCTAAACAAAATAAATCAGACAATGACAAATACCTTATAATTTCACTTATATATGAATTTACAAAAATAAAGCCCATGAACAAACAAAACAAATGGAAATTGACTCATTGAAAGAGAGGAAAGGATGGGGAATAGGTGAAAAAGGTAAAGAAAAATGAAAACAAATAAATAATAAACACAAATGGAAATGTGAAATGGTCACTGTGAATGACAGAATAAAAGTCATTTAAACTTAAGTTGTATTTCTTTCTTTTTACAGTTCCTGGGCTATCTCATTTATTTTTACTCCACTGTTTAAACACAAGAATATAAAGTATTATAGGCTCAGGAGACATAAACTTCACTTTGAGTGAACTGTGTGCAGGATTAGCTCAAATTACATCAAATCCTTATAAATTTACTCTCAAAACTAACATCTGTAGATGAGTCTGTATATGTCAGGAGCTGACTATATAACTGGAAATTCTTAAAATAACTCCCATGTAGAACTCAATGTTTATTAAAAGATGAGTAACACAAATTTGCTCATTGATCACACACGTATGCAATGTCAAAACTCAACAATAACTACAACAAATGTTTAGAACCTACACTAAGAAAATATTTTTCAAGAAGTCATATTTTAATTTTGACATTATTTATAATTATTGATGAAGGTTGGTGATAATAAAATTTAGGAGAACTTTATAGCATTGATTTTTTAAATTATCTACAGAAACTGCACTCCCTTTTTGTATGCATTTGGGGAAGATCACTCCCACTTCTACCTCTCGGCCTTCCTCTGCCAAAAGCATTTCATTCTGTTACTGTCCATTGCTTTAATCCTGGAGATCTTGGAACCAAGACATTTCCCTACAGAAAACTTTCATCAAAGAAACTAAGCAAGGATACCAAGTGTGCATAGCACAGGACAAGATTAAGCAAAAATGAATTTGTTTCCTTGGTAAATCTGGAAGATACAGAATATACCAACAAATGAATCTATAAATGAATATAGGACTAAAAGCATCTGGTGGGGACCCTGGTTCCAGAAGAAGTTGGGTCATCCACTCTGAAGTAAAGTTATGCACAGATGACCAGAACAGCAGGGAGAACTGAAATTCCTACCTTTCTACAGATGCTCTGGGTATAATTCAGCTAGATATTGGCTGAGTGATTATGATTGAGATTTGGCAAGTTCTACATAAAGAAGCACAGGACATGTATATCTCAAGCATATTAACTGGGGAAGGTCAGGTAGACATAGAAGGCAGGATATTCTGAAATATGCAAAAAGAGACAGTAAGGACTAATAAAATGATCCTAAAATAAGGTATCAAGCAGCAGTGGGCTTGAATTAAGGTTCTGCTATCTATTAGCTATATCCCGTTGGCCAGTTTATTTAACCTCTGCCCAGCAGAGTCTTTATTCATCTGCAAAGAGAGTAATAATATCTAATGTTCTTGGATTGTTAAAATACAATGTAATAACATATGCAAGCCACTTGCCATGTTACGTGTATTCAGATAATATTATCTATTCAGCTGCAGCAGGAATAAAAATTAGTGTGAACCAGAACAAGAACTGGTAAGAGAAGCACAGAGTCATGATTGCAGAGCTGAGAGAAGTTGGAAGCCATACATGCGGATCCCTGAGTGATCCCTTTTTTTCATGCTGAAAAACTGAGACTGGAGTCAGGAGAATAGATGCCAAGCCCATCTCTTCCATTGATTGGCAGTGTGACCCTGAGTTATCCATTTCTCCCTTCTTGGCCTCAATTTTCTTTAGAGTAAGTTCATTGTCACTGAACCAGCCATTTTATCACTAGGGATATTTTGATTTAGATAACTAAATATTTGTCCCCATTCTTAAGCTATGATATTATAAATACTTTTTAATTTTTTTGTATGTGTACTTGGATCACATTCCCAATCTTTAGCAAATCTGACCACATACTAACCTTGCACCCACTTCACCCCAGAGCCTTACCACACTCTCATTCTTCTGTCCATGTAGGTTGCAGAGATTGCATGAGATTATCTTTTGGGCACAGCAGTTAGTAACAAGAAATAAAATGGTGCCAAAAATTCATTCTCTAGATAGTAGGTTCTTTATGGCTAGGGAATTGGACCTCTTCTGGATACACTGACTTCAGGGATGCAAAATACTTAGAGTTACTATTATGATGCCCATGGTCCATATTGTTTCATAATAAAAAAGGTCACATGTGCAATAATTGTTTCCAGAGTCTCAAAGTGGTGGGGTTGTTGGACTCTCCCTGATGTTCTTAAAAAGCGTACATTCTTATTCCCCATCCACCTATTTAATCATTGAATCACACATTTATTAATTACTCTACTTAACAAATATTTAGTGTTTGTTATGGCATAAGTGGTGTTATAGGCGTTAGCAACAAAGCAATAAATCAACAGTAAGGAAATAAGATAGAAAAAGAGGTAATTACTTATAGTATGTCATAGGTTTTAAGTGTTCTGGAATAAATAATTTAGGGTAAATAATCAGCTACTAGTATTACTACTATAATAAGGCTACATAGTATTTTCAAATTTCAGTGGCTTATAATAACAAACATTGACTTCTCTTGCTCACAAGCCTATAATTATCTGTAATGAGTTACATCTGGTTGATTTCCAGGTTTCTATCTGTCCCAACTGTGTTTAGTTCTTCTTGTACTGTGGTCTCTCGAAACATACTCTCTTCATGAGAATGATAAAAATGTAAGAGGGTGAATGAAAATTCAGCAAGGAACTGCCACACTGTAGTTTGAATATCTAATGTATTGGCAAAATCAAGCCACATGGGCAAGCACACAATCACTAGAGATGTGAGGGTGTACACTCAGCTCATAGTGGGTGTCACTGCAACATCATATGGCCAAGGCATGGATGTATTATTCTATTAAGGGAAATAGTAAACAACTAGAAACAATAATGTAGCCTACTACACAGGGCTGGGATGATGAGGCATGCCAGGAGAAGATGCATGTCATTTTGATACAGTGGTCAAGAAAAGCCTTACTTGGTAGATGACATCTAATTGGATAACTTGAAGATGTGAGCTTAGTAAATACTTGGGAGAAGAATATTCCAGACAGAAAAAATAGTTGGTACCCTGAGTCAGGGGTTTGCTTTTGAGAGGCCAGTGTGGCTGGAGCAGTGTCTAACCTGGAGAGCTGGAGGAGAAAAAGTTCAAGATACATGTGGCAGGGAGGAGTATCATGGGAGATGGAGCAGATAACAGAGAACTATGTAAGAGTCTCAGTATTCTCTCTGAGTAAGATGATAAGCCATTGGAGGACACTGAGAAGAGAATTGTGATTTGATTTAGGAGGTTAAAATATAACTCTGATGTCTATGCTGAAGAAGAATGTTGAGAGAAAAAAGAGGAAACAGGGAGGCTAATTAAAAGGTTACTGCAGTAATCTCTACAGAGAGTGTTTATAGCTTTGCCCATGGTGGTAAAAAGTGATAAGACACTGGATATATGTATTTTTTAAATATTATTTTATTAGCTTCAAGTGCACAGTACATTGGTTAGACATCTATATAGTTTATAAAATGATCCCTTTCATTTTTCTTGGAAGAGGTGATGAATCAGATGTGGGTTACAGGAGAGAGAAAAACATCAAGGGTAATTCCAAAGTTTTTGATCTGAATCTGGAAAGATTACTTACCAATTGAGGTGGAAAATATTGTCAGCCACAAAATTTAGGGGACCTGATTGTCATTGGTGGTGATAGTGACCTCTATTCTTATGATCTTTGATGCTGAGAAACTTCTATCAAAACTGTGATCACCAAAATAAAACATTGCTAAGGTTCTTATGTATTTTACTTAAACTAAACCTCTGAAACTTATCAGCTGGAAATATGTCCATACTGACTTTTGTTTTACTTTGATTTAAAAGTCAAAAAAAAAAAAAAAAAAACAGAATCCGGTAAATAAATAATTCATGGCAACTGTATTATAAAGCTAATTCTAACAAATAGCATGTCATTAAAATAAAAACGTGCACATAGTTCAAATTTATTTTTTAATTAATTCTTCAGAAATAATAGCTGCAAATTGTCCTTGATCAGGTCAAGTGCTATTCTTAAAACCTTGATGGTTTTTAAGTCTTTAATGGAAATCAATGGAAACAACTTCCCGAAATACATTATTTATTTACTTTCATATTTCTAGTCTGTTTTTAAAGAGGACCAGAAAATTTCTGAGTAGAGATGTCTATTTTTCTCCCCTGATAAATTCACAGTAGGTACTTATCCCTCCAGTATCTTCCCCACAATATTTAACCCCTATTCACTGTCTTCTTTTTCATTTTTCTTGTTTTCTATATGCCAATCTGTCTTTTAAGGGTCAACATAAATTCCGCTTCCTACGATCAATGACCCCATCTCCAACCCACATTGATCTTATATACTTCAATGTAATGTTTTATATGTAAATTATTATTTTCTACATGATATTGAAGTATGCTATGAAAAAAATCATTCATAAGCAGTCATTTTAAGAAAACAAGTTTCTACATTTGACATACCATTTTTCTTTTTGTATTCTCTTCTTCCAGTGATGTTTACAGTTAGTGTTCTAGAGTGGAAACATGGCAAGTTTGTTTTTCTAGTGGGTGCTAGTTGATCTCGTACTGAAATATTCTGAACCACTGTTCCATCAGAATGTCTGATCATAGAGTATGGTGATAAGGTGAGGATTGAAGGCAAGGTGTGAGAGATGGGTTGGGCAACCTGTGTTTTTATCACTTGATGTGGTCCTGGTATACTATGAAAAGAAGTTGGATTTAAGGCTTCAGCTGTGTTGCTGATATCTATGACATTATTTACTGCATAAAACTAGCAATAAGTGGATGAGGTGTGAACATGGAGAAGTGGAGCCTGGACTGGATCTTCCTTGCTAATGGACTGTGTATAAAGAAGACAATAAATACAAGCTTAGGAGACAGTAAATATTATTGTAAAAAAGAAGAGTTTCTCAGAGTCATGGTCCATGAAGTAAGGGTCTAACTCTACTCTTCATGCCCCTGACTCACAACAGGATAATGGGGTATGAGGAGGAAGAGAGGTGTGTAAAAACACTCTCCATGCCAACACACTAAAGCTACAGAGCTAGCTATATCTGGGAGTTTTTAAAGGGAAAGAAGATTGAGGTTTGTAAATGAACAACATTGAACCTTAAGAAACAACAATTCTTTTGATAATAAAAAACAGTCTTAACTTTATAAACTAAGGATGAGGTTTTTTTAGGGGAACCCACTACCCAGTGATGACAGAAAAGTTTGACATAAAGCAGTTAGAAGTACTTGAGGGACAAATAAACAGTTAATGCTTATAACCCAATAATTTGAGTTTTCTCAAATTTACCATTTCTCGGTTCTTCTTCAGAAGAGAAAATAAAAATAACTTGCAGAGCTGCTAAAAAGTTCTAAAAGCCAGGATCTACAAATACTGATCAGGAAATGCTGAATACCCATACCTAGAAGCTACAAAGATACCCATGAACAATAAAAAGAGATTTTATCTCTCTTTCAACATTTGTAATGCGCATATATTTGGTAAATAAATGTTGTCTCACAATTTGTCTTTTCCTGGGGTATTCCTATAAGAGATATCCATCCCATGAGTAGCACATGCTTGGTTTGACATTAAGAAGAAACTGTACTACCTTTCCATTTAGATTTTTTCTGAACTGTTTGTCATAACACCTCATACCTCCTACCAGTACTGCCAATGCTCCCAACTTTCTAAGTCATTATTCATTTGCAAATGTTTAATCTTGGTCTTTTTTCACCTTGGGCATTGATTTCCAGTATAAAACTATGGCTTTTTTCAATCCTTATACAGATTTTCTGAGTCTCAGACTGCCTCGGTAAACACCATTCGGTTCTATTCACAGGGCACATTTACCAAGACTGTTCAGGCTTGTCAAAAGTTACTGGTCATTAATGTTTTTTTTTTTTTTTAATGCATTTATATGCACCAAATCTTCTCCAAAGATTGTTGAGAAAAAATTCTAGTCTCAATACTAAATAAAAAGTTTGCTTGCTACTTCTTGACCATTTTTTTTTTTTTATGTTGGGAAGCTTTCCATTTAGATTCTAAATGATTAAAAATAAAAAATCAACACCAGTTTTCTAACATTAATGGAAAAAGAACAAGGCCATTCATGTTTGCCATTCGTAAGTTAAAAAAAAACTGTAGAAAAGCATACTGTCTTCAACTCTCAGGGTTCTTCCTTCTCAACTCTTGTTAGGCAATGTTACTCATAATTTCTTGGATTCAGAAATGGCCACCCTCTAATTGTTTTAATGTAAGTAGCTTTTTAAAAATCTGTCTTTCTCTCCATTAAAGTACTTATTTTTTTAGAAATGAACATCAAGATATTATTTAATCATTCATTTATGGCTTGAAACTTCAAATCAAAATGGTTAGATGTAATGATTCTGAGTATATACTTTGATTATTATTTTTTTTAATTTGGGCTGCTGAAGAGAAATTTATTTTATGACTCCATTTATTTTGCTCTACTCTTTCAATTAAAATCTCATTAATTTTTTTTTTAATGGGGATAAATGTGATTCTTTGGACACAAGGGAAATTTCTCATATAGATTGATAAAAAGAAATCTAATTAACATTTACAAACAACATTGTTTTGGTTGATTCTTTGGAATTATTTTCACCTACAAAGCTAGCAAGTAAATATTTTTTGTTCCCTGCCTGATATTGACTCATTCTTGTTTCAGTGTGGAATAAGGAAGGTAAAATATGCTTAAGGTGTTTTAGGGGGCAGCAAGGCAGGTGAAAAATTTTAGTCTTTGGAGTTGACCAAATCTGCATTTAAGTTCATATTTTATCATTACATAGTTGAATGTTTTTAAGGGACATATTACTGGATCTCTCTGAGTCTCAATTTGCTGTGGTTCAAATGGGGTTAACAATAACTACACCTCTTCAATAGACACTGTCTACTAAATGAGTAGCCTAAGGCATTTTACAATACCCTCTCAAACATATTATTGAATACAATGGATATATCATATTTTGTCCTCACCATTTTGAAAGAGCTAACTCATGGGAAACAGTTCAATACAGCTAATGTAAATAAGCAATTAAACATTAACCATTATGTATGATACAACTAAAACTTAGAAAAACACTGTATTGTTCAAAGTCACACTAGCAGAACAGAGGTAAGGCCAGACTCTTAGATATATATATTAATCCAACCTAAGGAATGTTTAGTGCTGTTCATGTCTAAAAATAGTAGGAAATTTAGAAAATATTGTTTTCATCATAGTTAGATTTTTAAATAATTGTGTGAACTAGCTCAGCATTAGATAAATTTTTAAAATATCTTTCCAAAATAAAATATTGTAAAAAAAATTGTGAAACTAAGTTATGTGATCAGTAAGGTTTATGATTATATTTATAATCTACATATTAATTTTTATGATATTATATTTAAGATATTTGGCATTTTATTTAATCTGTAAGTAGTGCATATTAAGCAAAACAGTAATACAGTTGATTTGTAGTTATTTTTTATTGCAGGTCATTTTTTCTATATGTAAAATGGGAATTTGGGTTTTTTGGTCTCTAAGATTGGTTTTAAGTTTGTCACTCAACCAAAATACTTATAGTATCTGTCTCTGGTGGGGCATGGAGCCCTATCTATTAATGATTGTCCAATATGCCCCTTTCTTAAAAATTTCTTCAACTCCACATATTCTGGGAGGCCTACTACATATGTACTACATAAACCAAATTCTCTGGTCATGACTGATTGCTTCAGGATGGAAAGCTGATAGAGAGTGGTCTTGACCCACAGCATGCACTGAGCCTTTCAGATAATCTTTCTTGAGAAACTGAATTTGATCTGTGGATTGGATTGTCATATCATAAAACAAATAAATGTATATAGTTGACAGAAACATGAATGAAAGCTGCCAATATAGGAAAAGTACTTTAGAGAGACTCAGGAAGAGCCATTTGACAGAATTGAGATCGGAGCAGATATAAAAAGAGATGCTCAGGTCAACAGGAATCTTGTGTCTCTATAGAGAAAAGAGAAATTGGGAAGAAGAGAGAGATAGAAAGTTTTCAGTTCTCACTAGACACACCTAAAATTTCTGCTCTGTTTTCTTGACATTTTAGTAAATCTTTCCAATAAATCATTATTTAGTGGTCAATATGAATGTTTTAGTTTTTGCAATAAAAGGATAATAATTTTAAGATAATTTTGACTGTCATTTAAAGATATGGCTGTCTTTTAAATTCACTTATCTGGAGAGAAAAGTTGCCAAATAATTCTAGATGTTCCTCTATTTTTGTCACAGAAACTTGAACTGAGTAGATTTCTAATAAATATATGATTTCAGCTTTCAACATTGTGAAAAAATATGTTCTGAAATAATCAAAGCTAAACTTTTATGTAGTAGACATTTTTCAAAGTCAACTTCTTTGCAACACAGAACAGAGGAGATTTTTTCACATTGGCTGATAAGAATTATTAGGATTAGAAAAAAGATACATTGAGAAGAAGATGAAGGTCTATAAATAAAGAAATAATAAAGAAATATAGAAATAAATAGAACAGATTTTCTGTAGAGTACAGAATAGACCAATTGAAACCTAAAAGGTTGGAAGAAGTTTACATATTAAGAAAAATAATATTTCTCTCTCTATTTTTTTCATTTTAAATATGCCTAATACATTAAAATATATGGTTAAAATCTGAAATCTTCAGTGTCAAATCTGGATGTTTGCTCCATAAAATGTCAAACATGAGAATAATTGAAAACACAGTGCTAAATTACTTAAATGTTAAGCTTACATCCAGATTCTTGATGTTATATTAGACCAAAAAAGAAATCTGTTGGGTATTACAATACTCAGAAATATATAAATACCACTATAAATAAAATAACATTTCTAATAGGGTTCATTGGAGAGAAGTATTAACCAATGATTAGAGATTACACAAAAATTTTGTTACTTAAAAGCTTTTTCTTATCCAAAAGTAGTAACTAGTAAGAACTAGAAACATAAAATTTTTCTGTAGAATAACTAGTCAGACTGACTGACAAACAAGTGTATTTTATTTCCAAACTGATACATAGAAGATCAATGTACTAGAGTTTTAGGCTATTTATTAAAGAACATGTGAGTTTATTTTTGGAAATGCATTAGAGAAATGAGACAAACTTTTGAATTTCAATCCTTTGGCAATGTTTATTTTTTTAAGAAATAAACTCCAAGTAGGTATAACTTGCAGCTAAAATTCAGCTTCAAGAAGTGCCAGATAGTATAGCTAGGGTTGGCTCATAATTTATATCCTATGAGTGAAAGGAGAGAGTGAGATCTAGAGAATCGTGGATAGTAGAAAGCATTTGGCTGATGCTGCAGTGTTAGAGAGACAAAGTGTTAAATCCAGTGAGGAGATGGATGCAGAAAAGGAAGGATTGTGTATCTTAGGTGACACAGGCAGAAAGCATCATCTGTAGTCAAGGGAGCTAGAGGAAGTTAAAGGGGCCACTATTCTGTTAGATTTTTTTCATGGCTTTATTTATTTAGGTTGAATTAAAATGTCTTCCTTCCAACCAGCTTCATTAAAATGCTCATAACAAATTGTTATATACCCATGTAGTGTCTACTCACAATGAAGAGTAAGCATTTTGAACCCCATTTACATATGAGGAAACGGGCTCAGTGTAGTTTCACATCTAAGAGGAGCACTCAATTGTAAAGGAGCAGAACATGAACTCAAATCTAGGTCTGGCTAACCCTAAATATTACAACTTTTTTTTTTTACTTATAATACCACAACTTAAAACATCAAAACATCAGTCGTGTTTTTTTTTTGCACTGAAATAAGAATTGCTACACTAAATGGTTTATGTATTAATGTAGATATATAGATTACAGATGTGCATCACAAACTGACTTGAAAAACAAATCTGATATTTGAAAAGATTGAGCATGTGTAGACTATTGTATGTATGAAAAATGGGAAGTGTGGAATAATAAAAAGATGGTGGATTTTATGGTTAAAGAAATATAGGTTTCAGTTTTATCACTCCAATTTTGGGCAGATAACTGAAACATTTACAGTCATACATCACATAATGATGTTTTAGTCAATGACGAAGTACATATATGATGGTGGTCCCATAAGGTTATGATGGAGCTGAAAAATTCCAATTGCCAAGTGACCTCATATCTGTGTAATATCACAGCACAATACATTATTCATGTGTTTGTGATGATTTTGGTGTAAACAAATCTACTGTCCTGCCAGTCATTAAAAGTATAGCACTTACAATTACAGAAGTAAGCTATACCATCAAGGTTTTATATAAGCATACTCTATGATTTTTGCAGAAGGATGAAATTGCCTAACAATGACACATTTTTAAAACATATTCTCATTGTTAAGTGGTGCATAACTGTATTTATAAAGTGAAGGTGACACTAAAACTTTTTTATTAGTATGTCATTTATTTTAAATATTTTTAAAATGTGTAACTTTATCAAACTGACTCAGTGCTTGGTGCATAGAACTCAATAAATAAGAAATGAATAACCACCTGAGGAAATTAATTTTACATCTATGTCTCTATTTATAGATACATGAATTTGTACCCTTAGTAATCTTTACCAATATTTTTCTCAAAATCAAGGTCAAGGTACATTAGAGTCTGCATATGTTACTCATTTAGGAAATCATTCAACCATAGGTCAAGAGTTAAATACCTTGCCAAACAAGGCATGGTTTTCCCCATTCTAATTCTCCTTTATAGTATATAAAACTTTGAGAGGCTTCAGACATGGAGCTTAGATTCCTGAAGCCAGTGCCTTTAGCTGAGTCAATAGTATAAAGAGAGTTTAAATTAAATCTGCATAGGTCAGATCCAAAACAACATAACTCAGATGGTTTTTGGAGCCTCTCAGCCCATAAGAGAAATATTAAATTACTTTATCATTCAATACTCAATGATATCTTCTCATGTCTTATTTTCTTGTTTGATATTTTTTAGTAGCAACAGACACATGTATGAGATGGTGGAGTGAGAAAGGAATTGTATTTTATGGTAAACTTTGGATCAGAATCCTCCTTCTGCAAATTTTAATAATTGATTTTCTCCTCTTAATTGTCATGCCTGAGTTTTGTGCTAGAAAACTCAGTTATAAAATTCAACCCTTTTAAATATTGGCAAAAAGTGCTCACTCATAAGCATTTTTTATTTTGATATATTTACTAGAGATTTAGTAAGAGAAAAATGGGGAAGAAGTGGAATTTACAAAGCAATAACCAAAATCCTTCAAAGTGGTTGATCATGTTTTTTAAAGTTTGTTAGTCATTCCACTATGTGTACTTTTTCTATGCTATCATATTCACAGTTTCAGAACATGTTTATCCTTTTTTTTTCTTCTAATTTTCTCACATAGTATTACTTATCCATCTTATGTGTTCTTTTGGTTGTTGTTGTTGTGATAATTTTAAACTATACTGCTAGGTGATTATCAATTATTTTTTAAAATATCTTCCAAAGTATAATTTAGGTGAAGCTATTATTTTATTATTTATCTCTGATTTAATGTAATTATTTCTTGCTGATATTCACCTATACTTTTTTCAAATATTAACTACATCCAACCAGTGATTTTTAGATTTTATTTTTTAAGTTGTTTAATATATAGTGGCATAGTCTAAATACTTAATAACATCTAGACTAAATGGCTTCAGTAAAAGCAGTTATAGTAAATTGTTAATTCCATTACAATTTTTTCTTCCACTTTTAAAATTTAAATATTCTCATCAAAAAAGTTATCTATAAATAGAAATGCTACTTCTTTTACATTCTTAATTGAAATAAAAAGTGTGAAAGCCCAAGTTAGGTTCAGTAATCAGCTGCCATGCACTATTTATAATGCTACTTTAAAAAAAAAAACTCACTTTTTTTTATTGTTCTCTGTACCACAAAATATTTGAAATGGACAGATCAAACTAGATGTTTATTTTTTCTTTCTTCTCTCTCATTTCTGATATTTACTATAATATTTCTTGGAATAAGGGCCAAAAATGTGGAGATTTGAAACACAAAATTGAATTTGAACAGAAATAGACTGGACCTATTTGTTGACCAGGAAACTGAAACAGGACTTAAATGAAGAGAATCAAAGCTATAATATTTGTAAATTTTATAAAATTTGTCATGTTGTCTTTGTATAGATGAAAGCAGAGATTTGTCATCTGAGAGAAGGAAATGTTATATCTAAGAAATAAAAAGAGAGAGAAGCTTGTGAATTTGTTTTTTTATGCTGGTAAAGTTATTGATTATGTGCCACAAGTAAAAATGGAATTCTGCCTCTAAGAGATTGCCTTCACTTGACTTCTGAATGCAACTACAATTCAAAGACAGGAATGTGTTTATAAGAAGACTGGCTATACTTTTTGGGTACAGGAAATGATTAATTTACATTATAATTATTTCCCTTGAGCTAACATTCAAATGCTAGTATTTACTTACCGGTTACTTCACTTTGTATGAAATAACCAAGTGTTAGTTTTGGCTACTAAAAACTTGGTGAAAAGTTTTTTTCATCTCTCTTGTCTTCTCACTGTTGCCCCCTTTCCTCTTAATATAATTTGCCTTTCTTCAAATCTTTACCTGGACTAGAAGGCAGGTCCAAGATGGCACTGTAGGTGGATGCTGAGTTTACCAACCCCCGCAAGAATATTAAATATACACCTATATTTAAAGCAATTCCTCCTGACAACTGATATGCAAATGAACAGCTTCTGCACAACAAGCAAGAGAGAAGGACCACACAGAGGTCAGGAAGCCTCAAGATCTCTCTAGTAGCCGGCAGAAAAATATAAACCAGAGGAACCAGTAAGCATCATTGTTTACATTTTTCCTGAATATAGACAGTGGGTGAAAACTCCATCCAGGTATGCTGGTTGACCAACAGGGCACTGTGCCATGTTGCTAGTCACTGCTTCTTGAGCTAGATCCAGCAGAAACTGAAGGGGAGCATAACATGCATACAGTAAAAAGTGTCTTCACCTGGAGATTCATCCAGTAGGTACAACAGGGTGCTGCTTCATGCACCCACTAAGCTGTACACACAAAACAGTACAGTACCCATCAGCAGGGCTACCCTGTCCAAAGAAAGAGGTAGTGTAAGGCTATGGTATGCTCAATATGGCTGCCCCTCTTGGAGAAATCATAGAGCCAGCAAAATGCTGCAGTACCCACATGCAGGACTGCACTATCTAGAGAAAGTGCAGGTAGTGGATCACTGCTATATAAGCAGGAGGGGCTACCACACTTGAAGAAAGAGTGGAGCTGGCGAAACTTTATAGTACCCACATGCATGGCTGCCCTGTGTTAAGTGCCCCGCCCAACATACAAAGTGGCCCTGCCCAGACTCTGCTGTGACTGTGAACAATAAAAGCTCAACCTGTGTGAAGTGAAAGGGATGTGGCTGGGCATGTGAGGATCTGCACTGCTCAGAGAGAGAACAGAACTAATATAATGCAGCTGTGCATACACAGGGACCTGCCCGACAAAAAAGGCAGTAGAGCTAATTGGGCATTGAGATGCAAGCATGAAAAGCAGCCCTGCCCCATCTTTGCTCTGATCACAGGGAGTTAAAGTAACAGGGTACACTTAGAGTGCACCTAACAGCCCCATCTACATAAGATACCCCCACCTGGTTTAGAAAAACAAAGAAGCAAACACATACCAAGTTGCCCCACCTAGAATCTACAATGCATACACCCACTCCAACTGTAACCAGTCTGCCTAAACTATTCAACAAGTCTACACAGAGACCACTTCTTCAATACTAGGAGGAATAGTTATTCCATCTAACCCATAAAAAAATTTAAAAAGTAGAAAAAAATAAAGAGTCAAAAAAGAATATGCCCCAAATGAAGGAACAACAACAACAATGAACTTCAGAGAAAAGCTTTAATGCAATGGAAGTAAGTAATATACCTAATACAAAATTAAAAAAAAAAAAAACTATCTCAAGGATATTCAACAAACTTGAGAGCACAATAAAAGAACTCAGAGAACACTTCAACAAAGAAATAGAAAATGTAATAAAGAACCAATCAAAGATGAAGAATATAATTGAAATAAAGAATATATTAGAAGAAATCAATAGCAGTTTAGTTAATACAGAAGAATGAATTAGTGAACTGGAAGACAGAATAGTGGGAATCACTCATTCAGAAAAGTAATATTCTAAAAAATTGTAAAAACTGAGAATATTATGAGATCTCTGAGATAACATTAAATGCCATAACATTTGCATTATAGAGATCACAAAAAGAGAAGAGAGAGAAAGAAGCAGAAAAAAATATTTGAAGAACTAATGCCAAACAATTTTTCTAATTTGGAGAAGAAAACGGACATTCAGGTCAAGGAAGCACAGAGAGTTCCAAACAATATAAACTACAAATCACCAAGATATATTGTAATTACAATGGTAAAGTTTATAACAAAAAAGACAATCTTAAAGAGAGAAATAATAGAATGTTGCATACATGGGAAGCCCTGTAAAGCTATTGACTGTGTTCTTAGAAGCAACTTTATAGGCCAGAAGGAGTTATAGGAGATATTTAAAGTGCTGAAAGAAAGGACTCATAAACTAGAACACTATATTGGGCAAGGTCATCATTTACATTTGAAAGAAAGATAAAGAGCTTCCCAGAGAAGCAAAAAATTAGAAATTCACAACCACTAATTTGACCTTATGAGAAATATTAAAGGATCTTCTTTATGCAGAAAAAAAGGTCATAACTAGAAATAAAAAAATTCAAAAAAGAACAAAATATCACTGGTGAAGGTAAATATGCAATAATCACAGTGAATCAACAAATTAAAAAGCTAATGTGAAAATTATAAAGACAATAGTAGAAAAATTAACTATAACTAAAATAAATAATCAGGAAATACACAAAGCAAAAAGATATAAAACATGACATCGAAAACGTAAAGACTGGAGGGGATAAAAAATGTAATGCTTTTAGAATACAATTATACTTAAATACCTATAGGGTTAAAACAGACTGTTATAGGCATAGAAGGATATATATAAACCTCATGATAACCATTAACTAAAAATATGCAAGTAATACATAAAAAAGGAAGAGAAAAAATGCAATAAAGATATTAAAAAATCATAATGAAAGAGAACAAGAGAAGAATAGTGAAAAACAACCAAGAAACAATTAAAAATGGCAATAAGCACATACCTATTAATAATTACTCTTAATGTAAAAGGTCTAAATGCTGCAATCAAAAGACATAAGATGGTATAATGAATAAAAAACATGACATGACACACTTATATGCTGCTTAGAAGAGACTCAATTTAGATAAAAAGACACACATAGACACACATAAAAGTGAAAGAATAGAATAAGGTATTCCACTGTGGGCCCTAGATCTGGCTGGTCCAAGGTCTGGTTGTGATTTAGGCTCATGGCTAAAGATAGGCCTCCAGATTTAAAATGATACATAATGTGCTAGAGTGCCTGTGCCTGGCTCATGTAAGCATGATTCAGCTTATTGTATCACACATGTGTGGCAGAATGCCACTATCGTACTCTGACATATGTGGGGCCCACACGGTACCCTAGCACAGAAGCACATGTTGCTTGCAATAAAATTGGTGCCTACCATTTCATTTTCATGTCAGCTTTTCATGTGTTCTTTCAACTGGGCATCTCACCACTGAAACCTTCCCTCCTTGATCAGCTTGGCACCAACCTCCATGTAAATAAAAATGAAAAGAAAGCTGGAACAGCAATATTTATATCAGAAAAAATGGACGTCAATCAAAGAATATAAAGAGACAAAGAAGGATATTATATAATTTTAAAGGGATCAATCCAAGAAGAGGATTTAACAATTATAAATATCTATACACCCAACATTGAAGCACCCAAGTACATAAAGCAAATGTTAATGGACATAAAGGCAGCAATTAACTGCAATATTATAATAGTTAGGGGCTTTAATACTCTATTTACCTCAAGGAATAGATCATTCAGACATAAAATTAATATTGAAATAATGGCCTTAAGTGACACATTAAGTTAGTATGACTTAATAGACATATATAGAGCATTTTATCCGAAACTGTAGATTACACATTTTCTCAAATGTCCATGGAATATTTTCCAGGAGAGACCACATACCAGGCTACAAAATAAGTTTCAATAAATTCAAGAAGTTTAAAATTTTATCAAACATATTTCTGACCATAGTGGCAAGAAACTAGAAATCAACTACAGGAAAAAAATAGGAAACACACAGATATGTGAAGATTAAACTACAGACTTCTAAACAATCAGTTTATCAAAGAGGAAATCAAACAGAAAATCAGAAATTACCCTGAGACAAATGAAAATGAAAACACAACCTTAAAAATTTTATGGGGTATAGCAAAAGCAGTTACAAGAGAAAAGTTTATAACTATACAAGCTTATCTAAAAAAGCAGGAAAAATCTCAAGTCAACAATAGAAAATATTAATGAAATTAAGAGCTTCTTAAAAAGAATAAATAAAATTGACAAGATTCTAGCAAGACTCATCAAGCAAAAAAGAGAGTACACAGAAAAAATGCTAAAAAAAGTGAAACAGGAGAGAGTATAACTAACTCCACAGATATACAAAAAATTATTACTATGAACAATTATATATCAACAAATAAGACAATCTAGAAGAAATGGTTAAATTTCTAGAAACATAAAACCTTCCAAGACTGAACCAGGAAAAAACAGAGAATCTGAGGAGACCAATTACTAGCAGTAAAATTGAAGCAGCAATAAACAACTCCCCCAAAACAAAAGCCCAGGACCAGATGGCCTCATAAGTGAGTACTACTAAACATTTAAAGCTGAATTAGTATTTATACTTCTCAAACTATTTCATAAAGTTGAAAAGGAAGGAACAATTCTAACCTTATTCTATAAGGCCAACATAACCCTGATACAAAAACAAGACACTTAAAAAAGAGAGAATTATAGACTAATATTTCTTATGACCATACATGTCAAAGCTCTCAACAAAATACTAGGAAACAGAATTCAACAGTATATTAAAAGGATTATATACCATAATTAAATGGGATTTATACCAGGGATGAAAGTGTGGTTCAATACTCATAGAACAATTAATGCGATCCTTCACATCAGCAAAACCAAGAATAAAAATCATATGATGATCTCAAAGATACAGAAAATATTTTGACAAAATTTACCATTTATTTATGTTAAAAACTCTTGACAAAGTGAATATGGAAGGTGTTACCACAACTTGAGAAAGGTATGTATGTCAAGCCCACAGTTATCATATTAACGGTAAAAAACTGAATGCTTTTGCCTTAAGATCAAGAGCAACACAAGCATGCCCACTCTCACCACTAATATTTAATAAAGTATCTGAAGTCTCAATCACAGCAATCACCAAGACATATTAATAAAAGTCATCCAAATTTGAAAGGAAGAAGTAAAACTGTCATTATTTGCAGATGACATTATGCTATCTTTATCTATCTATCTATCTATCATCTATCTATCTATCTATCTATCTATCTATCTTTCTATCTCTAAATATATGTAAATATATATTTATATACCTATAAATATCTATATATCTATATCTAAATAATTCACCCCAAAATCAATATTTAATAAAGAAATTCAGAAATTGTCAAATACAAATTAATATACAAAAATCCATTGTGTTCCCATATACTAATAATGAACAATCAGAAGAAGAAAATAATAAGAAAACAATCTCACTCACAACTGTACCAAGTAGAATAAAATACTTATAAATAAATTTAACCAAGGAGGTGAAATACCAGCACTCTGAATATTATAAGACATTAAAAAAAGAATTGAAGAGAATATAGATAAATGGAAGGCTATATCATGCTCATAGATTGGAAGAATTAATATAATTAACATGACAATTCTTCCCAAATCAATCTATAGATTCAGTGCAATTTCTATCAAAATACCAATGATTTTATTTTCAGAACTATAATAAATAAACCTAAAATATATGTAGAACAACAATGGACCACAAATAGCCAAAGCAATCTTAAGAAAAACAAAATCGGAGGTTATACTCTTCCTAATTTCAAATTATACTACAAAACTATAATAATTAAAATAGTATGGTACTGACACAAAAACAGATACTCAAATCAATAGAACAGAATAGAGAGCCCAGAAATAAACCCTTTCTTTTATGGTCAACTAATTTATGACAACAAAGTTAAGAATATGCATGGAGTAATGGCAGTCTTTTCAATCAGTAGTGTTAGAAAAACTGGACCACTCTCTTACACCATATATGAAAATAAACTAAAAGAGTTTAAAGACTCGAATTAAGTCCTAAAACCATAAAACTCCTAGAAGAAAACATAGGTAGTAAATATTTGGCATCAGTCTGTGTAATATCTTTTTGGATACCTCTCTTTGAGCAAGGAAAACAAAAGTGAAATAACCAGATCAGACTACTTTGGCATAAAAATCTTCTGCACAGTGAAGTAAACCATCAACAAAACAAAAAGACAACCTATGGAATAGGAGATTTTATTTACAGATGATATATCTGATAATAAGTTGATATCCAAAATATATAAGAAACTCATACAACTCAATTACAAAAAAAAGAATCCAATATAAAAATGAACAGAAAATGTGAACAGACATTTCTCCAAAGAAGACATACAAATGGCCGAGAACCACATGAAAAGATGCAAAACATCACCAATCATCAGAGGACTGCAAATAAAAACCATAATGAAATACCACTTCACAGCAATCAGAATGGCTGTTATCAAAATGTCAAAAATAACATTCATTGGGGGAGGATGTGGAAAAGAGTGAACTCTGTGTGTTGAACTTCAAATTGGTGCAGCCACTATAAAAAACAGTATGTATATTACTTAAAAAACTAAAATTAGATCTGCCCTACAATCCAGCAATTCTTCATCTGGGTATTTATCTAAGGAAATCAAAAACACTAATTGAAAAGGACATACGCACCCCAACATTCATTTGTCATTATTTACAATAGTTAAGACATGGAAGCTACCTGTGTCCACTGTTAGACAAATAGATAAAGAAGATTTGGCACATATTATTTAGCCATTAAAAAAGAATAAAAACTTGCCATTTGTGACATAGAGGATATTTATGCTAAATGAAATAAGTCAGAGAAGGACAAAATCCTTTAGGTTTCAGTTATATGTAAAATTTAAAGAAACACAACAAGCAAAATGAAATAAAACAAACAAAAAAAATAGAAACCAAAGGGATGGTTGTCAGAGGAGAGGGGGTTAAGGAAATGCGTGACAAAAGCAAAGGGGAATGTAATCAATAATATTGTGAAAAGTTTGCACTTTAACATATGATTACTAGGATTAGTAGACAATCACATTATAAAGTATAAAATGTAAAATCATTCTATTGTACATGTGAAACTGTTACTAATATAATATTATATACCAACTATACATGTTAAAAAAAAAAAACAATAAAACAAAACTTACCTGGATCTTTAAAAAAAAATAGCTCAACTTAAATACATATTTAATTTTGTTTTTCTTTTTTACTGACTACCATAGATGTAATTATAATCTTTTTTTTTTATGATATGTGACTCTCCACTGGTCCACCTAGCAGGAATTATACCCTGGGATGGAGCTGCCATTATCTGTTTTCTTTGCTATTCTCTTCTGAAATGCTCTGTCAACTATCTCAGAAGGAATCATTAGCACATCTGGTAGATCTCCTAGGAAACATTCCACTTGAAGTCTCAGGAAACTCTAGCAGCAAGGCAGCATGCAGACATCTGAATGGAGCCAGAAATTGATCTGACTAGGCTAGACAGGTGCATTTAGTGATTGTCAATGTTGTCAAAATTGGCAGACTAGAACCATTTTCTACTTCTTATTTTATACTTTTAAAATTAAACATATTAGGGTAAAATCAGTTAATAGCATTATCTGAATTTCAGATGTGCAATATAATGTGGCATTTGTATACTCAATTGCATGCTTACCACCAGAAGTTTAGTTTCCTTTAGTCACCATATGTTTGACCTCCTTTACCCTCTTTATCCTCCCCACACATCTCTTTTCCTTTGGTAACCACCATTCTGTTGACAGTATCAATGAGTTTGTGTTTTTGTTTGTTTGTTTGTTTATTTTATATCCCACATTAGAGTAAAATAATATGGTTCTTGTCCTTTTCCATCTGACATTTCACTTAGTATAATATTCTCAAGATCCATCATTCTGCTAACGACAATATTTTATCTTTTTATGGCTAAGTAGTATTCCATTGTATGCATTTGCCACATCTTTATCCATCCAACCTCTTATTTTGGGAATAAATGTTTCATGAATTGGAATGTCAGAAAAAATAGGTGGAAATTATTTCTGAGCAATTGCTTGGTTAAGAGGCAGTTGTCTCCAACTGTTCAATTTTTACCTCTCTCTTTTCTTTTGGAAAACTTCTAATTAACCTTCAAGTTTCTGTTCTATAACCCCGTCTTGTATGATACAAGAATTAACTTAATTGCTCAATTCTGGTTTCTTCAAGGAAAAGTCAGAAAAAGTGGTTTTGGGAATGTACATTTCACATTTTAAAAGTTCCCCTATTTAAACCTTTTAAACATGACCTGGTTATGTAGGTATCCACATTCTCCTCTTGATTCCACTCGTGCCTATTCATTCTTCTACTCCCATTTCCACCATAACTCCTGATGTCAAGGTTCTTAATGAATATCTGTTGCATGGATGAAAAACAACCCAAATATAGCAATACTTATTAGGGTCAAGACCATGTTGAGCTTTGTGATGAAATAATAAATAAGTCACAAACTTGCTTCAAAAGATTCTTTGTACAAAAAGGGCTATTGATGCTCTGGTATGAGGATGGAAATAGTCTCCACAGGAAACTATTGGGTGCTTAGAAGTCAGGGACCCTTCTTCCTGAAATTAGAAAAATGCTAGATAGTCTATTCTCCAATAGAAAGCCTTACAAATGGAATCCAGTGACATTCAGAAAAAAATGTTAATCTAGTAAAAAAAATAGTACTGATGTGGGAGAAAAAGAAATCTTACATACTAATTTAAAGTTTTTGAGATAAAAATAGTGAGCTCTGAACAGTGGAGTTAACATTGACCTGCTGTGCTACCCACCTTCCAAGGACAGGCAGCCCCGGGACTTGTGCTAAACTATAGTATCAGTGCTTATCACCCTTACCAACTTCTCTTTCCACAAGTCCTAGTGTGGCATTGTATCACCATACTCATGAACTTAGCTCACAACTTCAATGACAACCTGACAAAACTGATGTGTAATCTTGCTTATTGTATATCTGTCCATTGATGAACACTATGAAGATGTTACCAATGTTTAGATATTCTAAATACCTTCATTATTTCCTCAGGGGCAAAGCTTATAACTTTATAAAATAATGAGTAGCTATGCTAACAGACATAACTATTTATTATAAAAAAATTTTAAATGGTTGAATTTAAGTTCTACATCAATTTAGGCAATGTATGTAACCTAGCTTATCTCCGGGTTCCTCATCTAGACAATAGAGGAAAAAACATATACATAATTATTGATAATATTAAATAAAATAATGTGTAAATTTTTGGCACATGGTATAAAAGCTAAATACTTTTCCTACTATATTTTCATTTTCTTTTAATATATAACTGTCTACACGGCCAAGAATACCTTTCTAGATATACAGCATGGAAATAACCAGGAAAAGTTGTAATATTGGTAAAAATGGTTTACAGTTTCCTCTTTGTACTTTATTGGATTCTATATAACACTGCTGGACCATGTCACCCAGAATGCTTTTGAGAAAGATTCTAAGAAAAGTCACACAAGCTAAGCTGAATATGAGTGAAAAAACTGAAAATATTTAAGATATAAGTAGATTAATAAATATACCCATAAATCATATCCAAGGCTTGTTATAATTTTATACATTTAAATCCTTCAAATCTTCTCACTCATATTTAAGTATCAAAAACTACTTGGTTATCATGTATTATCTTTTTCATATATTGTCAGTGCTGAGCTGACTGAGAAGGGAAAGTTTCTGTGGTGAGATGCCAAGTTGAAAGAATGCAGGAGGAGCCAACATGAGAATGGAATGTGAGGCACCAACTTTATTGTGGTGAGCACATGCTTCCATGTTAGGGGACCACATGAGCTTTATATATGTCAGAGAACAATAGTGGCATTCTACTACACAACAACCTGAATCATGTTACATAAGCTAGGCACAGGCATCCTTGTACATTAGTGCAACATTCTAAATCATGAGTCCTGTTCCTAGCCACAAGCCTGGATCACAGCCAGACCTGGAATCCATGTATATTATCTGATATCATTTGCTAAAATTTTGTATCATTTGCCAGAATTTTGGCATCTGTATTTGAGAAATATTTGTATATAGTTCTCATTTCTAGTAATTTCTATTTCTGGTTTTGGTATCAGGGTAATTTCTGTGACTTGTTGGCATTATGAGTTGGCATATATACCCTTTCTCTAATTTACTTAAGTGTTTGTAGAGATTTGGTATTATTCCCACCTCAAATGTTTCATGTAATTTATCAGGGAAATCATTTGGATCTGGAGAGTTCTTTACACAAGTGCAATTTCTTTAATGACTATTAAATTTATGACTATTCAAATGATCTGTTTCTTCGTGAGTGTGCTTTGATGGTTTGTATCTTTCAAGAAATATGTATATTTCATCTAACTTGCAGAATATAAAGGGGATCATTCTATATTCTTCCTATTTTAAAAATCACTTTAAAATCTGTAGTAATGGCAGTTCTCTTTCTCTTCTTATTGATAATTTATACCTTCTTTCTTTCCTAATCAATCTGGCTATATTTTATCAACGTTGTTAATCTTAAATAACCAGATTTTGGTTTCTTTGAATCTCTGTTGTATTCTGTTTTATATTCCATTTCTGTCTTTTGGTATTTATTATTTTATTTCTTCTACTTAATTTGTGCTTAATTAACTTTTTTAAATGTTTTTTATGTAGACAAAAAATCATAGTTGAGACTTTTTTTCTAATGTAGAGCTTTAGTGCTGTTTCGCCTTGAGTGCTACTTTAATAGCATTTCCATACCTTCTGATATGTTATGATTCATTTTCACTCAGTTTAAAATACTTTACATTTTTCATATTGATATTTATTTAGAAGTTTGCTATTAATTTCCAATTATTCAAATATATTTCAGAGACTTTTTTTAATATCAATTAATCATATTGTTAGAAGACAACACATTTTTATAACTTGAACGCTTTGTTTATTGAAAACTGTTTTATGAACCAGAATGTGCTCTAACATAGAACATGTTTCATGTATATTTGAAAATAATGTGTAATCCAAAGTTATTGGGTGGAAGGTTCTATATACTAATTATATCAAGTTGGTAGATAGTGTTTTTAATATTTTCTATATTCTTATTAATTTTCTATTGACTTTTTAAACCTATTACTGAAAGAAGTGCACTGAAATATTTTACAATAATTGTCAGTTTTTCTGTTCCTCCATGTACTTCTGTCAGGTTTTGCTTTATGTATTTTGTTACTAGGTGGATAATTATAAAGTATTATGTTATTTTGATGTATTCAGTCCTTCCTCTTAAAAAAGTGACCTTTATTCCTTTGCTCTAAAATCTACTTTTTGATATTAATATTGCCACTTTAGTACCTTTTAGCTAGTGTTATCATGACATGTGTTTTTTTAACCATTATTTTCATTTTATATACAGTTCTGCATTTATAATTAAATAGTGTTTTTTGTAGGCAGCTGTATTAGTTTTGTAATACTCTGAGAATTATTACCAAACCTGGGTGGCCTAGACTTCTTAGATCCTTCTTGAGCATGTGTCTTTTCCTGGTCATACATGTGAGTTTCCAAGTTGCCCAGCATATATGGCTACTTCTAAATGTCTTAATTTTCTAAAGAAACTCTCCACAACTTTTGCTCTGGATGTTATGCAGCTATTGTATATTTTTATTATAATTTTTTTTTGTCCAAGCATCTGAAGTTTGTTAGTTTGGTTTGCAGGATTTTTGACCAATGCTCACTGCTTTTTCCAGCCTGAGTTCTGAGTTAGGAAAAACAGAGTTGAACTTCTTGCATCAGTTTCTCAAGTAGCCCAGAAGTTTAGAACTGACACACATAATATTTGCAAATAATACCTTCTCTTCTCCCTCAGGAATCATACAGAGAGTGTAGATTATCACTGCTCAAAACAGAGGCCACTGCTTCACCAGGCATAAAGAAGGAGGAAGGGAGCAATGACAAATTATAAATTGCCACAAAACACACCTATCATTTTGAAATGATGTTTTCTTGATTCAGTTTTTGGTTACTGTAAACTTTAACTGTTTTCCAGAGTTCTGACAATTTCTGTTACTTTTTCTATGTTTCTGAGAGGAGATGAGAGTTTGAAGCAGTCTAGTCCACCATTTTTTCATGTCTACATCAGAAAGTTCTCAGGAATTATCTCTTCAAATATATCTTCTGCTTTATTCTCTCCTCCCTTCCTCTGAAGCTCTAATTACACATATGTTACACAATAATGTTATATCTCAGATCTCTGATATTGTGTCTATTTTTATATCATTCTTTTCTATCCTTGTATTTAAGTTTTGATAGTTTCTATAAATATGTTTTCAAGTTCATTGATATTTTTCCTCTGCCTTTTACAGTTTGCTGTGTATCAAATTAATATTTATAATATTTTTATTTCTAATATTTTTATCTGTACTTTTTTACTGTTTTCATCTCTGCTGAAATTCTTAATTTCTCTACCTATGTTGTTGACATTTCCAGTAAATCCTTTAGTATATTTATTATAATTATTTTATTATAGTAAATTGAGATAGAAAACATACATTTTTATTTTTTATTTTTAGTGAAATAACATTGGTTAATAACATATACATTTCAGGTGTTTAATATCCATATTGAATACTCATTGAGTACTCATCACTAAAAGTTTACTCTCAATTTATTACTATATATTTGACCCTCTTTACCCATTTTGCTCTCTTCCAACCCTCCTTACCTCTAGTAACAATCATTCTCTCTTTTGTTTTGTTTTCAACTTTTTTTGTTTTAAATTCCATATATGAGTAAAATCATGTTATTTTTTTGTCTCTTTTCATCATACAGTATTTTTTTCCTCTAAATTTATATCTTGTATTATATGTTCTTTGATGACTGAAGTTGTTTTTTTTTTTTTTTTTATTTTGATCTCTGTAGTTCTCAGGACTTTGCTTTTAACTTGCTCTGGCTCTTGCCTTTAACTTGCTCTCTAAGGCTGCCAGATATTCCCAAACTTTGGGCCTGGGACCCACACTTAGTCAATTTGAGATTCTCTTTGTGCATCATTAGAGATATACACAACAAAAACCTCTCTAATCTGTATGTCTTCCAGCACCCAACACAAACACAATACTATTAAGCTGGTATAGTTTTTTGCATGTAGTAAGACAATTATAATGTTAATTCACCAAAGTATAATGGTCAATAATATATACTTAGAATAAATGTACCTGGCTTTTAAATCTCATCCTCGCCCTTTACAAGCTGGTTAAATTGGAAAGATTATTTCACTCCTTCAAGTCTCAGTTCCTTCACTTGTAGAATAGAAATAAGATAATCCATCTATAGAATCATTGTAAAGATTAATAAATAAAGAAGAAAGAAATGCAGTACCCATGTTTCATTAAACAATTATAAACTGTACTTGTTATCATCACTTTATAGCTATTGAGTTTTATTTTTTTGTATGAAAAACGACTATTATGTTGCACAACAATATCATTACATTATGTGCCTTTCTACATAAATTAACACAATAATTCTAATGACTGAAATTTATAACACAATTTATAAATATAAGGCATCCTAACATAGATAACTTGTAATAAAAACCTGAAAGGTGGTTGTAGTTTTCTCATTTTATAAATGGGAAAACTCATGCCAACAGAGAACTGACATTTCTTATCAGTAATCAGGGACAGGTCAGAAGAGACAATAACCATGTCCCTTTAATATTGGCCCTGTACCTTTTTTTACTGCATGATTCTAAATACTGTAGCAGCAGACCTAGAGGAACTCAACTACCTTTATTCTTTAGGCCAATATACACAAATAGTCTCATGATTTTCTTTCATTTTCCTCAGTGCATTATAAACATTGCTGATTTGCTATTTTATGTCCTTCTCAGCTATTTTTCTGACCACTTTTTCATGCTGCATTTCATTTCATCATCTCATCTCTATTTCCGACTGTAGCTATTTATTCAGCATAGTTTTACTCTGTGAGGTATTATTTACAATACTAATTTAATCCTTGTTCAGGGAAAATTGAGAAGCTATTTGCATACTTTTGCAGATCACTGAGATTTCAAGCCTGAAAAAACTCAACTATGTCTAGGTTCTTCCTTTTTATTAGATCAGTGTCATTTGTGTGTATGTGTGTGTGTGTGTATCCCACAGTGACTACAAAAATGAACAAATATTATTCACAAAATTGCAGTTGTTTGAAAACACTATTTATCATGTATCTAAAATTAAATGTATTTCCTAGGTTTGGGACTTTTAGCTAAGATGGCAGAGTGATCAAACTCTAAAGTTGCCTCCTCCCACAATCACTTTACAATTACAACTAAATTAAAAACAACCATCATTGAGAACCACCTAAACAGAAGCTGAACAGAATTGCTATAATTAAGAATATAAATAAGAGGCCACTTTAAAACCGGTAGAAAGAAAAGAGATACAGATGGGTCAGGTCCCACATTCATGGTATGAAGGTTAATAAATGGGGAGATATTTTAGTTGCAGTTTTTCTCCATGAGGAACATGTAGGCCAAGATTCACACAGAGCTCCCCATCCAGGGCACTAGTGCTGGGAAGAAGAATCTGCATAATATCTGACTGTCAAAACCAGTATAGATCACACCTAAAAAGATAAAGGGCTGTTAGACACCAAAGCACTGATCATAAAGGGTTTTGCACAGACTCACTTGCTCACAAACTCACTCACTCTAAGATGCAATACAGGGATAGAAGTTTGAAAAGTGCCAAACACATATGGGGAAGAACTAAATTGATTAACTTCAGGGCAAGGGCTAAAGGGGCAAGGGTGAGGACAAATCTCTTCAAAGGAACCATTTTTCTTTTGTTGAGCTCTTCTTTCATCCAGCTGGCCCAGTGAAAATGGGCGCCAAATCTATGTTATTCATTAATCTATCTAACATTGCTCACTTGCCCAAGTAATTCCTTGAAATCCCAATGTACCCAACACTCCTGCCAGGTCTGAGTCTGCGTTTCTCCACTAGAGTGGTCTTCCTCACCTCATGCTGAAGACTCTTTCAAAAGACTGTAAGTACCACATAAGTGCAGATTGACCGAAGTTCTATCTGTAGACTTTCTCAAAAGTCTACAAATCCCACACAAGTCATCCTTAGCTTGTGCTATAGACTCTCTCAAAGTTCTACAAACTCCACATAAGCAGCAGTTAGCCTCAGAAGGTATTATATCTCCTGCCAAGCATCCACAAGGCCTGCACAAGTGTTGAGCTGTCTCAATTTGCATTGTAAGTCCCATAAACTGTCCCCAAATCTGAAATAGGCAACGACCAAGCTTGGTCTGTAACATAGCTCCAACCAAGTGTCCACAAACCTGTAAAAAGTGGTAGCTGGCATCAGCTTACATCAAAATGCCTATCATAGGGTCCCAAGTCTGGTACAAGTGGCAGCCAGCCTTGGTTCACAGCAATACTTCTCACAAATGCCTTCAATTGCAACACAGGTGACAACTGAACAGAGACCACTTTGAAGTTCCAACCAAGTGCTACCAAGCTAAGCGCAAGCAGTAACTGATTTTCTCTTGCATCAGAGTTCTTCCCAAGAGGCTCCAGACCCAACACCAGGTGGCCAGCTTCACACTACACCAGAGCCACACTCAACCAGCTCCAAAAGTGATACAAATAAAGGGTGACATTAGCAGGCATCAGAGCTTAACTAAAGCTATTCCTACTCCAGCCATCACTTAGCCTGAGGGTCAACTCTACTCTCCAATGTACCAACAGCGATTAAGAACAAACTACAACAGGAGGTCACATACAACACACATAGGAGACACCTCTGGAATATCATGCTCAAGTGATCAGGAAGACTGCACCTGTGAGCCTCGCAGGACACTTTCTACATAGGGCAACTCAGTAAATACTAAGAGACACATCAGATCTACTTAATATGTAGAAACAAGAAAAAAACAAACAAACAGGAAATGAACTAAAATGCAGAGACAAAGAAACATTTTCTAAATGAAAGAACTGAAAAACATTTCAAAAAAATAAATAAACAAAATGGAGACAAGCAATCTACAGTTCAAAACACTAGTTACAAAGATGCTCGATGGGCATGAGAGAAAAATAGATAAAATCAATGAGAACTTCAACAAAGAGATAGAAAACATAAAAATAAGGAGATAAAAATATTTTCAAAACTGAACAGAATTGAAGAACATAACTAAAATGAAGAATAATCTAGAATAAAGCAATAACATATTAGATAAAGCAGAAGTTTGAATTGGTAATCTGGAAGACACATAGTAAAAAAAAAAAAAAAAACACCCAATAGGAACAGTTAAAAATAAAGATTTTTTTAAAAAATGAAGATAGTGTAATGAATATCTGGGACAACATCAAGATTGACAACATTTATATTATGGGATTATCAAGAAGAGAAGAGAAATAGTAAGGGATTTAAAATTTATTTAAAGAAACAATGATTGGAAATATTTTTAATATGGTAAAAAAAAATATACATACAAATCCAAGAAGCACAGAGAGTCTCAATCAAGATAAACCCATGTAGGCTAATACTGAGACACATCATAATTAAAATGTTAAAGGTTAAAGACAAAGAGAGAATCTTGAAAGTAGCAAGAGAAAAGCAGTTAGTTACATATGGGGGGTCCCATAAGTCTGTCTGCTGATATCTCAACAGAAACTTCATAGGCAAGAAGGGATTGGCAGGAAATGTTTAAAGTCATAAAATGTACAAACTTTTAAAACCAAGATTGCTCTACTTGGAAAGGCTATAATTTAGAATCAACAGAGAGGTAAAGTGTTTTACAGACAAGAGAAATCTAAAGGAGTTTCTCACTAGTGAAACAGTATTATAACAATTGTTAAAAGAACTTTAAGTAAAAAGGAAAATCAGAAATGAAAGAGAAAATGACAGCTGCTATCACAGAAATACAAAAGAAGACAAGAAAATACTATGAACAATATGTGTAAACACATTGCATAACCTAAGAAAATAAATAAATTTTTGAGACATACAATCTTCCCAGACTAAATCATGAATAAACAAAAAAGACCAATAACTACTAATAAAATTGAATCAGTAATCAACACACTCTTAACAAACAAAAGTCCTGAACCATGTGCCAGCACAGGTATATTTTACCAAACATTTTAAAAAGAATTAACTGCTCCCCAAGAAATGAAGACTAGGGAAGTCTTCTAAACTAATTTTATAAGGCCAGCATTACCCTGATACTAAAACTAGACAAAGACACTGCAGAAAAAATTATAGGCCAATATCCCTGATGAACATAGATACTAAATCCTCAATAATATATTAGGAAACAGATTTAGAAATACATTAAAAAGATCACATACCATGATCAAGAGTAATTTATTACTGGGATGAAAGTTTGATTCAATATATGCAAATCACTTAATGCGATACACTAGATAAACAAAATAAAACAAGCATATGATCTTACCGATAGATGAAGAAAAAACATTTGACAAACTCCAACATCCATTTGCAGATGATATGATATTACTTATAGAGAACCCCAGATATTCCACCAGAAGACCATAGGAATAATGAATTTAATAAACTAACAGAATATATAATTAATATTTAGAAGTTGGTTGCAATTTTGTATAATACTACCAAACTATCAGAAAGAGAAATTAAGAAAAAATCCCAGTTTTAGTTGCAACAAAAAGAATAAAATACCTAGGAATAAATTTAACCAAGGAGGTAAAAGACTTATACTCTAAAATCTATAAGACAATGAAGAAAAAAAAATCTGCAGAAAACATGAATATAAAAAAGAATATACCTTGCTAATGAATAGGAAGAATTAACATTGTTAAAATATCCACATTACCCAAAGCAATCTATAAATTCAATTTGATCTCTATCAAAAGCCCAATGGCATTTTTCACAGAACTAGAACAAATAAATTCTAAAATTTACATGTAACTGCAAAAGACACCAACTAGCCAAAGTAATCTTGAGAAAGAACAAAGTTAAAGGTATTTACACATCCTGATTTCAAACTATTCAATAAAGCCATGGTACAGATATAAAAACAGACAAATAAATTAATAGAAAAAAATAGAAAGCCCAGAAATAAACCCAGGCCCATATGGTCAGTAAACCTAAGAAAAAGAAAGCGAAAATAAAAAATAGGGTAAAGAAATTCTATTCAGCAAATAGTAATGGGGAAACTAGACAGATATTTACCAAAAATAAAACAAAAGAAAGCAAAACTAAACAACCTTTGTGCATCACATATACAAAACTATAATCAAAATAAATTGAAGACTTAAATGTAAGATCTGAAAACATAAACTTATAGAAGAAAACAAAGACAATAAACTTTCTGACATATTTTTTTTGAATATGTCTTCTTGGACAAGAGAAACAAAAGAAAAATAAACAAATGGGACTACATCAAACTGAAAAGTTCTGCACAGCAAAGGAAACCATCAACGAAATGAAAAGGAGAACTATTGAGTGAAAGAAGATATTCAACAATGATACAGCCAATAAAAGGGTTAATATCCAAAATATATAAGAAACTTATACAACTTAACACCAATAAACAAAAAAATCCCGTTAAAAAAATAGGCAGAAGACTTGAACAGACATTTCTCCAAAGAGGACACATAGATGGTCAACTGATATATGAAAAGATGCTAATCATTAGGAATGTGCAAGTCAAAACCACAATGAGATACCACTTCATACCTGGCAGATGGCTATTACCAAATGTCAACAAATAAGTTTTGGTGAGGATGTTGAAGAAAAGAAACACTTGTGCAATGTTGGTGGAATTGTAAATTGGTGTAGTCACTATGGAATACAATATGGAAATTGCTCACAAATTTAAAAATAGAACTATCATATGATACAACAATTCCACTTCTGGGTATTTATCTGAAAAAATTCAAAACAATAATTGAAAAAGATATATGCACTCCTATGATTATTGAACCATTATATATAATAGCCAATATATGAAACCAACTAAGTATTCACTGATAGATGGATGAATAAAGATGTGGGATATATACACAATCGAATATTACATGGCCACAAAAAAGAACTAAATCACGCTATTTGCAACAACATAGATGGACCTAGAGGGCATTATGATAAATGAAATAAGTCAGAGAACAAACAAATACCATATGATTTCACTTATATGTGGAATCTAAAAAAAATAAAATAAATGAACAAATAAAACAGAAACAAATTCATAGATACAGAGAACAAACTGATGGTTGCTAGGTGGCAGGGGATTTGGCAAGATGGGTGAAAAAGATGAGAGGATTTAAGAAGTATAAATTGCTAATTAAAAAAATAGTCATCGAGAGTAAAGTACAGTATAAGGAATGTAGTCAATAATATTGTAATATCTATATGGTACAGATGCATATTAGATTTATCATGGTGATCACTGTGTAATTTATATAAATGTCTCATTAGTATGTTCTATGCTTAAAAGTCATATTACACTGTATGTTAAATATAATTGAAAAATAAATTTTAAAAAATATCCTTAATCACTAGCTCTGGACACAAACTCAGATGATAATAATTTGTGACACCTAGGATTTGAGAATGCCTAACATAAAAAAAAAAAATCATTCAACAGCCTTCCAATCACAGCAGATGAAACTGAAACAGGGAGTCATCTATCACAAATTTCATATGGGGATAGAACCAGAACTTAAAGCAGCAAAATTCAACTTTACTTCACCCATTCCCAGACCCTCTAGGAATGCATACTTGTTGTAGCTCTAGACTTTATCTGGTATTCATTACTTGCCTGTGTCTTCATTTAGTTAGAATTGAAGTCTTTATTAAAGGCAAATCTCTCAACACTAATTTTAACTACTTTTTCAGCTTATGATGATGTATCCCTTAGGACTAATTTCATTTAGTAGAAACTCTAAATTAATGACGTAATTCAATTAGGTCACAGAATTTAACATTTGATTTCAATATATATTTAAGTAAAAACATCATACATTTATGTGAAGAGCTCAGCTTTTAAAAGGATCTTAAATTTCAGATTTCTGGGGTTGGCTACAAGTGATAATATCAAGAGCTACTACTATCTTGAACACTGATTAACTATCAAGCACTCTGCTAAATACTTTATATGAATTAAATCAGTGAATTTTCAGGCTAAGGCTATAACTTGTGACTTTAGACATAATCTGACTTCTCTGCTTTCACTTGCCTCCTCAGAAAAGTAGAGTTATTAATACCTGCCTTATTTTAGTAAGCACTGGTGAGGATAAAATGAAAGTATTTCTGTACAAGGTAATTGAATGGTATTTGAATAGTCAAATAAGACATCATTATTTATTTTTACTTTTTTTTAAAAAAAATTCTACCAGTAACTGACAAGCCAACTTAGTATTCATACACTGTTCATTTTATATACTTTCCAGTCTTTATAATTTTGATCATGTTAGATTTTTTCACTTGAAATATTCATCCACCTTCTACAAAGATATCTATAAAACTATTCAATACCTCAAAACCCAAATCGAATGTCCCTGTTCTTGAAAATTTTGTGATTTCCCAAACAAAGTAATTTTTTATTCCTCTGAACATTATACCTTTTAAATCTTTGCTGTACCAACTGTTTTCTTCTTTGAAGCTCCACTAGTTGTATGCCTCTCTTATTTGTTCTTGCAGTCTGTGAGCCCTTAAAGGCCAGAACGGATGCCATGTATATAGTTTTTTCTCTGGCTTAGAAAACAGTGCATTATAATTATCAATAAATGCTTGATTGTTTCTGCTGTATGAATTTCAATTTTATTTAGTATCACTAAGGATTATAGGATAGTAAAATTTGTCCTGATTACTGATTTTGAGATAAAATAAAATGGATGAAGTTCTCAGTAGGACTGTATCCTATGCTTGTTGAAGCTCTGTCCTTTGGCCTATTGCCTAGGAGACACAGGGTAGTTGTTTTTGGAATGCATACCCCCTAAGTCCTGAAAATGGCCAAGTTAGGAGTCATTTTAGTTTATTTTAGCTATATAAATGCATAGAAAAACTGCTTGGAACTGAGAAGCTAAGTATTTTTATTAGTCATGCAAATTGAGTTACTTAGCAAGATGATGCCCCTATAGAGGCAGGTAAATTTATTGTGTGTGTTCTGCTTCTCTCCTGAATGTGGATTTAAAATTTCGTTTCAAAAAACTGTTGCTTATTTTTGGGAAATGTGTCTCCACTATCTAAAAATTTCCAGGGAAGTTATGGAGCAGCATTTTAGAAGATGACAAAAGAGGGCGTAGGTGTATTTTTTGCTTCTGACTCTGGAGTACCCCAAGGGACCAGGTGACAGTGCAAACCCCGCCCCCTGGTTTGTACTGCAGATGACTTGCAAGAGATACTTCTCAGTAAAAACAAGAACACCAACAACAAAAATACTTGACTCTGAAAAAAGAAATAAACAAAGAAACCAAAACCTCTTAAGTATTCTGTTGGCCTTATATGGTCCAGAAAGGCCTGGAGGGCAGGTGAGGCACATGCCTCCTGAATGAAAGATAGGCTAATGCTAGTTGTGCATCTGAGGGAAGCATTTACCTCAAATATGGGAGACATCTGTGTTGAGAAAAGTGATGCCAATAAAAGTAAACGTAAGGCTTTTGCTGAGAATAAACAAAATGGAATGTTAAATCCTTTATGGAGGTGGAGGGTATAGAGAAGGTCCAGAGAATTTAGAAATTTTCCAGGGATGGAAAATCCACCTTTAAAATGTGAACTGGCCTTTGGAAACTCAGAAAAGCCACACAATGGAATGGGTTTCAACTCAGCATCAGGGACTGTGTTAGTGTTCTTTTTCTTGGAGTCCTGGGAGGATGGTGCCAATAGGACAGAGGAGAAAAGCCAGAGCAGACTTCCAGGAATGTGTGACTTTAAACTCCTAGATGGATCCACTGCTGCCAGTATATGTGGTTATTTGTTTTTGCAACTATGGTCAAATTTTCTGGGTTAGCAGTTTCCCCTTATTCATGGTTTTACTTTCTACAGTTGTATTTACCCACTGTCAACCATGATCTGAAATATTAAATGGAAAATTTCAAAAATAAACAATTCATAAGTTTTAAATATTGTGCTTTTTCACTGCTCTTCTGCTCTTTCCTGTCGAGATGCAAATCATCCCTTGGTTCAGAGAATCCATGATATATATATACTCCCCACTTGTTAGCAGTTTAGTAGCCCTCTCAGTTATCAGATTAGTTTGAGAGAGAGAGAGATTGAGAGAGAGAGAGAGAGAGAGAGAGGGAGAGAGCGCTCACATTCACATAATTTTTTCCAGTGTACTTTATAATCGTTCTATTTTGTTAGCTGTTGTTCATCTCTACTGTGCCTAATTATAAAGTAAATTTATTATAGAGAGGATTCTCATATTGCAATTTTGTGACCAAATATCTAGACTTTTCTGCAATTTGATCTCTGGCCCTGCTGGAATGACTAAGTAGTTTTATAGTTTGAGTTCTCACTGTGTCAATGTGATAAACTGAACTCCTTGAATTGTTTGTTTAACCACAAAACTTGTTTGCCAGTTTATTTTGCAGACTTCAAGGGAATCTTAGGCATTGGCTCATGCCTTGTGACTCCCCCTGCTGCTTTGTCTTGTGTAACTCCTCCCACAACTTAACTATGTTTTGTGATACCCTTTGACGGCCATGTTTTATGACTTGGACCATTGGCCATATCTTATGACTGACTCTACATGCTGACCAGGAGTTGGCAGAAACTGGAGATACCACATAGCACTGACCAATCACCATCCTGCTTACAGATACCTGCAGTTTCATTGCTTTCCTGGACCAGTCCCCTTAAAGGTAAGCTCTCTGTGGTTTTGCCCTTAAAAACTCTGCCCTACCCCATCCCTTCCTAATGTACTTTTGGTTTATGTCAAGGGCTACATATGCCTGGTTTGAAAACCATATATGAATAAAAGTCTCTTTTGCCTCCCCAAATGGTCTTCTGAGATTTCTGTTGACAATAGGTATGCATGTGTAGAAAAAACAAAAACAAAAACAAAAACCCAGCGTTTTTGGGTTTAACTATCTATGGCTTCACATCCACTGGGGTTCTTGGAACTTATTTCTTATGGATAAGAAGTTACTACTGTTATTTGTTTTAAAGGTTCCCCAGCAGAACCTAAAATATAGGCAAAATAAATGATATTTTAAATCTTATTGTTTCAAATCTATAAACAAAAAAGCAAATAAACAGAAAACCCACCCCCAATAATAAAACAACCAAACCCACACTAAAAAGAATTATAATCTAATAAGTGAAATAAACTATTTTTTATATTTATGCTAAAATGTCTGTACTATTTAGTGTTAACATTTACTTTTTATTCATATTTTGTTAAATATCTTGTAATTTTGCCCAGTGTTTCTGAACATATATTTTTTTCTGAAAAAAAAATACTGTACCACATTGCTTATGATGATCATCTTATCATCTTCAGAACAGCTATCATCTTATAAGAAAAAGATCAAATTTCTGCTCTTAGCTCTGCTTTTATGCCAAGTATTTTATATCCATTTTTTAAAAAAATTTAATCTCTCTAACAACCCTGTGAGGTTGGTGTTGTTAACTTCATTTTATGATTGAGCCAACTCAAGCTTAATGGCATTAGGTAACTCATGCAGAGGAACATCATAAATGGCTGAGCTGGGCACAAAGCTGAGTCTACTGGCTTTTACAGTGTGTGTTCTTAGCTCCTATGCTATGTCTCCTGGGTAAAAGCACTTCTCATTTTAATCTTCTGTGATTGTAGGACAACTGTGAGAATATTTAGGCACTGAAGAGTTTTCTGATCTTGACTCAAACTTATTTACGTGTCATTGGATCATTTTTTAACCAATTATGAATGTTTTGATTGATAAAAATCATTCATAGATTTGACTTTTTTAAGAAATTTATATTTTGAATAGATACATCTCAAGAATAATTTTTGTATGACTAGATCTAAGAAATTCAAAAATAAATCTTTGTATACTGAAAAATAAAAACTTATCTTCAAGAATCTGAATTCATATGTTTGAGAACTTTCATATACATCATTAATGTTTTTGTTTCCACCCAGGTAATAATTATTATATAAACACAATTCTGCTTTCATTCTTTGAAAATTAATGTTGAGAAATTTTACAATGTTAGAAACAAACGGTATTTTGCCCATTGGTATGAATCACAAGTCCACATTATTTACTCTGTGTACCAATTTTTTTTTTTACTTTCTGCCAGATTTTTAAAAGATACAGCCTTTTATTTGACATCCACTTTGTAGTATTTCATGATAAAAATTAAACAGTAATAGTAAAATAATAATAACAGCAATAAACATTCTTCAAAGGCTTATGATAGGTCAAGCTTTATATTAAATAGTGTATATGCATTATTTAATTTCATTTTTGTAGCATCTCCAAAAGATAGAAACTATTATAACCATTTTACAGTTAGACACAGTTTTGAAAGATTATTAACTTTCCCAAATTCTTACATCTCTAGTCTTTTCCAGAACCAACAATTCTAGCCATTAAACATAGAGAAAGTGAAAATGCTGTCAAAGGATTCTGTTATACCTTGTGATTGAGCTACTATCTCAAAAGTAAATTGTAAGTAAAAATTCTTCACTTGGGCATATTTTTTAATGTCTAAAATATATTTGAAATAAATTTGGAATGTGTTAAAGTCATTAGTCATATATTAAGACTATCATAAATATGTGTGATTTGCATTATGAGAAAAACAAAAAAAAAGACTTTCTTCTGTCAATTTAAAAAGTGAAGCAAAAGGAAAGAGGAAAAGAAGGACCAAGATACAGGAGATAAAATATTTTCCTTTCATTTTGGATTTTGTGGGCAATAATAGCTATATTCACTTTTACAAGGTTAACATTTCATTCTTGATTTATGTTGTATTGTGATCATGTGGAATGCTTAGTTATGTTAGTTGACATAAATACATAAATCATACCTACTAAATTAACATCAACTAAAGTAATAGTGTTAAACAAAAAAACCTTCAAGGCCAACAGTTGTCCTGAAAGAAAGAGTTTATTGAGCCATATGTTAGCCAGAGAAAGAACTAAATCCTGGGGCATACATTCTAAACCATCAGTAGCAGAGCTTGGTAGAGAAAACATACATGCCTGCTGTCCTGGAATAGACAATGAGTAAAAATACAATTAGTTTAAAGAACTATGTAAACTATTTTAAAATAATTTATAATGGCTATAGATAAAAGGGAAGCAGGAAAAATATGAAATAGGGACATCATAGTTCTTAAAGAGAGAGTATTTGTTGGATTGACTATGGGCAACAGTTCTGAAAGTTCACGCATAAGCAAGATGCTATGGTGTCTGGGAGAGAGTTATTCTTTCTAGATAGCTGGCTGGAAGTTGATTCAAAGTTTCAGTATACACTCAGAAATATAAGTAGTCTTTTATTGTTTTCGACCCTGATCTGTTAACTGATTTGCCTCCCTTGTCTTTCTCTCCCACTCTCCAGCCTGCTATAATTTAATTAAGGACATCTTAGAACTTGTCAATGGTAATAGTTGGTCGAAAATAATGTTCTAGATGCCTTATAAATATTATTTCCAATTATTCAAACTCCTATAATGGAACTATGGCTAGCCCTGAGCTACAGATGAGGTTTAGTACTTTGCAGAAGTACCCAGAACAACCGAGTATTAGAACTGAATTGGAATTTGGCACAGCTCTAGGGTAAGCCTATCCTCCTTCTTCATAATGCCCCTTCATAGGGAAAGTCAGCATCATCCTGGGAGCAGCCAAATCAATTTGAACAATTGTATTAATAATCCAGCAATTTACACCTTCCTAATGCTAATCAATGAAAGTTTCAGGCTATAATAAAGAGCAAGCAGCATTTATTTGAGCAAAAGTTTTGCAATCAGAGAGCTATGGATTCAGGTAAAACCCAGACTGTGCTCTGGTGAGAGCAAATTAAGTCAGGGTTTACAAAGTCAGGACCCACAAAATGTAATTTTTCATGTGAATGAAGGATCTTGACTAGGATAACAGGGATAGTTAATTCCCATCTGAAAAGGAGATGAAAACTACAAGGAAGAAAGTAAAGTCCCTGTTTGTCTATGTGCATAAGTTATTGTTCCAGAATGTTTATGGCTCAACCTTGAGCTGAGTTTAGCAACAGGTCTAACAACAGCTTAATAACAGTTCTGAGAACAAGCACAAGATGTGCATAGATCCCACTTCTTAACAGCCTCTGACTCTATTTTAAGGGACTCTCATAGCAATATTTATTCCATTTTATTTTCTTCATTATCACCAAATGATCACTCTATAAGAATGCAATCAAAGCTATATAGGAAGCTGAAGCTTGCAGCTATCTATTCTTTGCTGCTGATTACAGAGCTCCATGCTCCCTGGTCATGTCTACCCTGTGCCAGTGGGCAGCCCATCAATCACTGCTGCCCCATCTTTGTAAACCCTCCTGTGAGATTACAAGGAAGCTGAGAATGCTTTGTGCTTTTAAAACTTTTTGTGAAAAGAATGATTATTTTTTAGTACAGCAAAATGTATAGAATTGGCATTTTTTGGAAATTAAAAGTCTTACATTTTTCCCCCTCAAAGAAAGTGACCTTTTAGAGAGGTAAAGGAAAGCTCATTACACTGTTTAGACTTTAAGTTGACTACACATATGCACAAGTTAGGGGCAAAGGAGTATTCTAATCAAATTCTGGGAAATGTAGACGTATTCCATAAATATTTATATGTGCCCAGCATTAGTCTATGTGCTAGAAACAGAACAGATTCTGACCCACCTGGAGAGTACGTCTAATGAGGGAAATATACATAAGCAATAAATTCAAAATATGATGTCAGGTAATGAACAGTAAGTACTATGAAGAAAAATATATCAGAGTTAAGGGGACAAAGGTTGATGGCTATGTATTTAAAATAAGGAAGTCAGAGAATGCCTTATATTTTTATTGGAAGTTTCAGTAATCAAAAAGTTATATTTGAAATGATTGTTTTCTAAATGTTAAGTATGATATGAATTGAGGGAAAAAATATCTCACATTCTCAGAACCACTTTGTCATTTCTGACATCATTCGAAGGACTTTTCAGAGCTCTTACACGTATTCTTCGATCTTGTATTTAGCCTATCTTCTTGTGGCTTAAAACAGAATAGTTTCTATATGTTCCACATAAAGGGCTTTCTTATAAAGTTTTTTTTTTTGGAGATAGGTTTCATATTTAAAAACACTTTCTCACACAAAGTATTCATTTAACACACGAGGCATCTCAACACCAAAGGGGAGAAGTAACTTGGCCAAGGATACCTCTGATCCTAGTAGCCAAGGAAGCCCCAAGCTAAGATCTGTGCACCTCTGGTGGTAGACTCCCTGGTCCTTAGAGGGCACAGTACATCTGTGATGCAATCTAGCATTTCCTGACTGGGGCAAACCTGTGGTAAACAAATTCTTGATGAACCACAGAAAAACAGTAGGACACAAGAAGGGTGTTCAACAAACAGCTTTTGCTAGATTTCTCCCAGTCTGCCATATTTAGTTTATATTATGATGCCAAGGTGATGTTCCCTTTTTAAAGCAAGTTTTCTAGATGAATTCCTTTTGGAAGGTAAGTAGAAGTGTCAAAGTTTCTTTCTGAGTCTTTTTTTTTTTCTTAATACCTGCTTAAAATCAGTATTACAAAAGGCATATTTTGGGGTTGGAAAACTTTGGTCCTCCTCAACACTGTCCACAACTAAAAAAAAATAGAGGCTGCTTTTTTATTTCTTCAAAATTAATTTTCTTGATTGAATGTCAACAACTGAGTATGTCTTGACTTTCTGAAATTCAGAGGGCAGGTGGGGTAGAATTTAAGGTAAACTCTGACACAGGTGCAGTTTTTATACTGCACACCTCAATTCATAGCCAAACAGGCTTTAATTTTCAGGTGAATGAGCCACAACAGAGGTACAATGGGCTGTCAGTTCTTAACAAGACAGAACTAGTAATAGGAACACATAGACTCATATTGAAGAGAGTGTAGGCTGTGAAGTTAGACCCCCTTGATTTGAGTTCTGTCTATCATTTTCTTTCTTTGATATCTCAGGCAAGACCAACCCACTTCTCAGTTTTCTCTTAGGAAACCTAGAGATATTCCCTGCATTATATGATTATTGTGAGTATTAAATAGAAAAATAATTTATCTAATATATTTAGTGTAATGCCTATATCATAGATGTGAATTCCATATTCTCTGTGCTTTGCATCTACTGCTTCTTAGTGAATGAAATATGTACATACAGCAGAATGTAATGTCTGCCAAAATATCAGAGTCTTTCCTATAGTCCAGGATCCAGAAAGAAAGAAACTGAACCCTGTAGTATATTTTTCCTTTTCTCTTTTTCCTTCTTTTTAAGAAGAGGGTATTTATGTCATTCAACTGCAATAATTGCATTTGTAATAGTTTCATGGTGTCACATTGACTAACCTCCAGGATCTATTTTTCAAAAACTCAGTTAAGCAAGTGTTCAAATTGGCCAGATCAGCCAAATCAGGAAAACAGAAAGTTGCTTTTTCTTTATGATCTGACCCCTAGACATGGGCAGAACCACAGAATTTCAGGAATGTTCATAGTCAGCAGCATTTTTAGGAGTTACACTCTTTTTTAAACCTACCATAGTGCTCAATGAAAGGCTGATGATTCATTAATTCACTGTGATGATTTGTCCTAATTATTCTAATTACTACCTTATCTCCTCAGACCAGCTGGTGCCTGGAAGCTGAGGGTAAGTCACTAGCCATGAGCACAGATGGTGGTGGCTGCAGAATCTTGGGCACTGGGCTCGCAAGATCACTGACACAATGTCAGAAGGGCTTCACTGCTGCTGCTGCTGCTGCTGCTGGACCTCACTTGTCTATGCTGCTGCCACGGCTTGGGTCTGTGTCTTTGGGGTACTGCTGTACATACATCCTTTCCCATTGTGACTCTTCTAACTTTTCCATGATAAATGGTGCTTTTCCGTCTTCCTAGCCTGCTGTTCTGCCAGCTCAACTCCATCTGTGTGTGTTCTTCATGCTTCTTACTGTTTATTCATCCCTATCTGAATGACTCTGAAACTCAGTCTGGCCTTTTCACAACTCTTAATGATTAAAAAACAAGCAAACAAAAAACAAAAACAAAACAAAACCTATAACTACTTACCAAGTACAAAGCTGGGTGTTGATTGCTTTACTTGCACTACCTCTAAGGTGTTTAGTGAGGGAGTGACAACTGGGATTAAACTCTAGGTTGCTTACACCCTCCCCTCTCCAAATCCTGGGCCCTTTGCATGTCACTCTCTGTCTTTCTGCTTATATGCAAGCTTCCAGTATGGGATCTTTTCTGAACTATTTTACTGTGATCACTTATACTCTGTCCCAGATGATAGTCCCTACAGCCATAGATGCTGACTCTGCAGGTCAGTTTAGAGTTCACAGCCAGGATTTCTCAGGCCATAGTATCTTGCTGAAGGCAGAGTCTGGCTTAGAGAGCTTGAGTCTGAGCATTCTTGATATGTGTTGTCATCTCATGCTGCTTGATCCTTTTATAATCTCTGGACAAATGGGGCATTTTCACAGGTCACACTTAAGTAGTATTTGCCTTTTAAGTCTCTTACACCTTATTTCTCTGGACAAAAGTGAAATCCATAAATACACTGGACCTGTGGCTCACCCCTTAGGGAATGAGTTGATACTCAGTAAGATCTGTGACATAGGGCCTCGTTTGGAATCAGAAGCTCTGAAATGAGGCTGGGTGACAACAAATCAGTGTGCTGAGATAAGAAAATCCTGATTTTTGAAAGACTTGACCAAGAAAGAGCCAGTGTACTTTACTGTTAAAATAACTTCTCTAAGAACCATCATAACCCTGACTAGTTTTTCACCAGCTGCCATTCCTATCCATATCTCATTTTAACTGTCATTTCTTCAAAGAGGCAGACCTTTCCACCTCTACAGATTGTAGGTTGCTCTGATCTCTCATTTTATAAGAACAGTGAGTTGCCTCACACTAAATTTATTCTCCTAATGCTTACTTACTCAAGTAGGCTAGAAGCTTTGTGAGGCCAGAGGCTACATCGCATCTGTTACCCTGAAGTTCCCAGTGCCAACAGAAAGCTGCTCCAAGTCAAGCTTCTATCCATGTTCTCTACAAGAGTAGGCTTTGTATGCCACAGGTAGGTTCCTCATATATAGCTTACAACCTTCAGCCTAGACCCATAAGCATGATGTACTGTGTTCACAAGAAACACATGGTTTAAATTTAAATTAAAATTTTAAAGAAAACATAAAGGTAAAATGAAACTTTTTGAATACTTAATACAAACATTTGTTATTCATTAATAATAAAATTCAATTGAATGGCATTCAGTTGAAATATTAAACTGTCAGTTATTTGATCTTTTTTATATAATTATAAAAATGATTTAGACTTTTCTAGACTGCAGCTTTGGAGAGAAATGCTGAATAAAAATAAAACAAACTTCAGGACATTATTCAGCATGATGTCTGAGAAATTAATTTAAAAAGGAAGCTTTGTAAGTGCAGGAGTATCAGTGACCACACCCAAAGGGTTATCTCCTCTGCTCACAAGCAGAGAAAGCAGTCTCGTCTGAGCTGGGATAATAATTTTCTGAAGGAGCAGATACATATAAATCTAGTGGGGTGCAGTGTAGCAAGCATGGGACTGAGGTTCAGGGAATGCGCTTTCCGATTTTTGTGATCATGGGATCAGTCCAATTCCCATTGGAGATGAGAGGGATTATTTAATAATTAAGTTTGGTCAACATGTGTCAGTGGAACTATCTTTGCTAAATAAAAACACTAGTTCTATTCAGTCTAAAGCTAATCACTTAATCCCTGATTTTATGAAATCATTTTATCCTTTCTTGGTCTCAGTTACCTCATCTGTCCCAATTTATGTCTATAAATCCTCAACTATGTATGGGAATTTCGTGAGATAATGTGTCTGAGAACCTTGAAATAGAAAGGATCAAATAGCATTTTTGAGCATTGTCATTGTGAAGTGGGTAGAGGTAACTCAACTAGAAATCACTTAACTTTCTTCTGTTGAAAAGAAGAATGAGAAGTAATTAAGATTAAAATTTAAATTATTAGGTAGTATTATGTAGCCACAAATTCTAAATGTTCAAGTCTTATGTTTGTAGTTTATGTTTTAGTACCAAGGTTTCTTTTTATTATTTATCTTTTAAGACTTTAAAGATTTAAGTATCACAACATTTTTCAAATGTAAAAATTAACTTTATCAAAATCAGATATGACTAATAGTTCTGAACATTTTGTTTTAATGAAAAAACAGTGTGAACACCTTTTGTACCTGTAATACTAGCTGAATGGAAAAGAAACTAATTAACCTATGTAGTATTATTTATTGAAAAATTATCATTTCTTTTAGGCTGAATACTGAGAAAAGAGGCTGAGGACCCCTTACTCTAAACTCTTGTATATTACTGCTTTCTCTTGTGTGTGTTTCTAAGGGCCCTGTGTGAAAGCTGGGTCCTATAGGCTGTGGTGGAAGCTGCACTTCAGAGCCAGCTCTCCAATGGATCTGTGGCTCAGTGAGCATTGGCAATGTACCCAAGAATGCTAACAAGGGAAGGAGTAAAGATGTGAATCAGGTCACAAATCCTCTAGTATTGCCACTAATTTACTTACTAAACCCAAGTTCTGCCAGGAAGCCAGGAAAAAAAAATAAAAAATCAAGTACTTTCTACACTGATGCAAGTCAGAAATTTTCTAAGATCTTAGGATACTACAAATGATTATTGAAAATTAATAACAACTTAATATGTTAAAGTGTGCTTGAAACCAGAATAAAATACAACTATGAGACAATTAAGAAAACTTTTGTAACCAGTAGGTTGCAATTTTGCCATACTAATTCATTCGTTTAGCTAAAACAACAACAACAACAACAACAACAACAACGACAAACTGTATAGCTAAACATGTCTTTGTGTTTCAATCATCATTAAAATAAAATAGATCTACTATATTATTTGACTTTGAACAGGTTTAACATGATGCTTTGATATAGATAATCAATATTTAAGAATATATATATATATTATGTGTGAGAATATGCATGAAAGAGAAAAATGTCAATATTATTTTTTAAGTCAAATTATTTTTACTTTAAAATAATTTACAGCATTACTTTTAAATCTAAGCTGATTATGGTAACCAAGTTCTTGCCCTTCCTTCTTGCAATTGTCTTCTAAAAAATTAATAATAGCCCAGTAATGGTACAGACAGTATAACAGAGAAATTGTTATAGAAAAACATTCAGGATGAAGCTTATCAGCTTCAGGGTGTATAAAAAAGAAAAGAGGGTTGAATTGATGTTGAAACTAATTTATTTCATTAGTTAGCGCTAGATGTAAATTGCAGTGTAATGGAATTAATCATTTAAAATGGGTTTTTCACACAGAAATTATAAAAATACCAACATTTCACTCGGTGCTATTTTTTTTCTTTCTCTCTGCTGAATCAGTTTAGTTTTAAAGGATTTGTGTGTACTTAAAGTATAAAGAAAACGAAGGAGTTTATATAACTCTTCTTGGGAACAGGAATGAAACAGGGGAAATAGCTGGGGCAGAAGGATATCAATAAGCCAAAATACTGAGCAGATTAGTAAGGTGCAGTCAATGATTTCTACCTGGAGTAAGTGAACATGGCAAAATAAATACCTTTAAAAACATCTCCTAAAATCTTAGTCCATTCAGAGGCAAGCTGAAAGCAATGCTTCTTAATCTTGGATATACATTACAATTTCCTGAAATATTTTTTAAAAATACCAATGCCAGAGCCTCACCCTAATTCAATTCAATTAAACTATTGAGAGTTAGTGCTATAGAACATATATAAACCACTTATTTTTTTTTCTAAAAATAATCAGATGGGGTTTGAACAAAAAGATGTGTTACTCAAAGAACTAAATATTGACATATTCCCTAAGCTGCGTAAAGTAATAGGTTAGAAACTATGGGTTTAAATAAAACTAGATTTAAAAAAAAAAAAAACAAGGCAATTACCACCAGATTAGGGATATAAAAATATATTAATGTGCCCTGAGGCATTAATTGTCAGTTGATGGTGGACATACTGTATGCCCTAGACATTCAGAAAGAGAAATGACTTTGAACAAGGAGAATTAAGGAAATCTGAGAATCAGTAGGAGGTGGACCAACTTTGAAAGGATAATGTATCACAAAGCTATTGTTGCATGACAAACTATGGCAGTTTTAGACACTTAAAAAACAGCCATTTATTATAGTTTTAAGAGTCTAAATACACCATGATAACTTGGCTGTTCTAGGTTGATTTTGACTGATATGAGCTTGGGTTCACTTGTTGATGATCACAAGTTGTTGGGTTGAACAATCTATTTCAAAAGTAAAGATGCTCAAAAATTCCAAAGTTATTTGGAATGTAACCAAAGTCATTTTACAAATGTTATTATAATGAGATGTGGACAGCTCTTTTTTAGTAGCCTTGACTACAGAATACTTAATAAAATAATTGTGAAGAAAAGGTTTTTTTTTGTGCTCACATGAAGAAGTTAGTTTAGAGTGGTGAAATGATTCCACCTGAGAGAGTATCAGATCAATGTAAGACTTAAATGTCAACTGAAGATTCTTGGCTTCAAGTCTAAGTACTCTCTCTTCTCTGAAAATACAGATGGTCTTTGAGAAAAGGCAATATGTACTATCTTATTCATATAAGAAATTAAATTTAATTGACTTCAAAGGGAAGAATTATAGCTGACAGTGGAGGTAAGAGAACCATTATCTCTTAAAAATTCTCTAAGACTTAGTCAATTATAAATCATTATTTAAAAAATATTTACTACTTTTTTCCAGTAAGTATTTAACCATTTCACATGTCTCAAAGAAATGAATTTATCCATGCAGGGCAGGGTTACACAGCAGATGGCAAAGCTTGCGTTGGAGTCCAATTATCTGTTTTTTCTAACTTGTGCTCCTGTATACTGAGATTTCAAAATGAGCTATATTTTATCTGAGGTATTTTCAATGAGAGAGAATAAATGAATACTCGATAGGGGATCAATGTTGACATTTAGAGACTATAAGTTTGTGCAATTACATTTTACTGATTGATAAATGAGATGTTGTTCTTCTTTTAATTAAACTAAATCTCTTTCCAAAAATGGCATTAAATAAATTTTAGTACATGCTCATTTTATGTGGTTAAGATTCAGAGGGAATGTTAGAAAACTCAACATATTTATTAAAAAAGGCAGTTCAACCACAGGGTTGAAGTTTGAATGACGTAAGCAAGTTGCCTAGGGCATAAGCCTGAAGGAAATGTTTTACATTAGGGTCACTCAAGTGCGAATTGACCCCTATAAGCAAAGGTCTTCTTAAATGTTGTACCCTAAATACCTTGCTTACCTCACTATTCTCCTGGTCCTTACAAAAGAATTAATCTCAGGGTTTTTCAAGACATTTGTATATAGAGAGAAACCACCTTTTATCTATCACTATACTAAATGCTCACGCAAAACATCCGTTCACATGCCTGTATCTAAGTCCATCATTTTCCCTTTTGCCCACTGTGGTCTGTGTTCCTATTTTGATGAGATTGAATCCATTTTAGTTCCTTTACTCTGGTCTCATTCACTCTTCTCTTTAGCCTCTTCAGTGTCCAGACTTTCATGTGCAGAATGGGAAACACATTTTTTCTGTTTCAAGAAAGTGATGAAAGTGGTGTCTCACAGAGCCCAAGGGTGAAATGTAAAACCCTGGGGCAGGCTTGGTATAAGCAGAGACCACCACCTATCAAGATGGAAGGAACACACAGGCCTTAAAAGACAACAAGGAGTGGAGTTGAATGAATCAAGAACCAAAACTATAGACAACAGGGCAGAGCAGACACATGGCATTGTGGAAAGAGAGACCTAGAAATAAAGATTTCTCTCTGCAGACAGGAGGGGTCAAGTTAACTGGGGACCTACATGACACTACAGGTGAAATCCAATAAGGTCATGTGAATTATCTTACACAATACATAGGTTGGCTCGGATCAAAGCTAAGATTACAGTACAACAAATAACTTTGGGCCTGCAGAAGTCTGGATAAGCTTTGCTGAGGTAAGACATTAAGGGGATCCTATTTTGGAAGCCTGGGTTAACTTTATAAATAGTGTTTCCAGATAAAATAAAGAATGCCTATTTAACATTATTAACAATAAATATTTTTAATATAAATATTACATGAGGCATACTTACACACACACACACACACACATACAACTTCTGAAATTCTGAAATTCATGTTTAAATTGAAATTTTATATTTTTACTTGCTAAATCTGTTACAGTATTTATACAAGATGTTGGAAATTACCTTCTTTACTAATTTGAGTACTAAACATTTCTTTTAAAAGCTGATGGTGTGAAGTAGAGTGAAAAATTTCTTGGTCACATGAACATTATTTTAACCCCAGTTTTTTTTTCCTCTTAAAAATAGACATGATTATAGTTGTAGGAGAATATATATGAGGTAATAGTAATATATCAATTACTGATCATTGGTCTTGAAATATAGTAAATGTTTAGTAAGTTTCAACCACTGTTAAAATAAATGTTTCATGAAGACATGGATAGGTAATGAATAAATAAATGCTCTTGGTAAAGCAGCACACAGTAAGAATTAAAGCAATACTCAAACAGTTCATCAAAATTTATTTGTTGCCTGAAGCTTAGGATCCATCTCACTCTATATGAGAAACAATCAAAACAAAATGGCATAACAAGTCCCATGATAGTTGCGTGGAAATGCCATCTATTCTTTTCCAGGTAACGCAGTAAAGTCTTGTAAGTGACACTTGTTCCTTTGACAAATGGGAGGCTGACAACACTTGGGCATGATTGACAAGTACAAAATAGCCTTCGGTAGTCAGACACCATGACAAAGAAACACTCATGTGTATTGCTATTTGTAATAAGCAAGTGTTTAAAGAACTGAAAAACTCTCTATATGGGAATTAAAAACATGAAAATTTTCAGTAAAATCTGTTATCTTTTCGAAGAGAAATTGTTTTTCTAAAGTTTATTTTTGTCTACTGAATGGAATTATATTGAAAAAATATCTTTAGAAAACAATAGATTTTGAAGAAAAACATTTTCTTTCTGTTATAATCTGTTGTGAACATCAGAACTTATTGAAATCTTCAATGTGACTGTAAAATATTTCTTTCTGTAGAATATAAGCATTTTTTCTGAAATTTTATTAAAAATTAAAAGTTTTATATAATAGATATTTCAGATCATTTAACTTTTCTATCTTCTTTTATGTGCTGAATCTAAGTACTTTAGGATTAAGATAAAAAAACTGAGTATTTAAATTAAAGTTAATAAAGAAAATCTATTTTTGCTTGTGCAGCCACTGTCACTTAATTTCTAGAGCTCAGAGATGGAGTGTAGGTAAACTAACTGAATTTTTTTTTTAATTTGATGTCCACAGAAATCAAATACATATGGTTATATTATTATAAATTGAGGTTGATTAAAATGACACAACTCCTTAGCAAACCTTTTCTTCAGACATTAAATTATATGTCCATAATTATATTTCTATAGCTTTACTCCATGGTAATCAGGAAAAAAAAAATAAGATAAATCTTTTGACAGTAGCAAATATCTCTTAGATATATTTCAATTTGCATTGGTTGGGTTAACTATAACATATAAATACTAAGAAGAAACATTTCTGAAGTGAGCTATGAACAATTTAAATTAATTGAACTGTGGTAAAATTTCACAAGTCAAGTAGGTACTGGTAAAAAAAAAATCAGGTTGTTTGTTAAACTGATATGTAATCTGAATTAAGACACTGTGCATATAAACCCTGAGGAGACTCCTTAATCTTCACTGGATAATGAAATCATGTAGAAGTGCTTGTTATATGTGCTCCTGATTCTCACAGACTTGGGAGGATGGGAACAGCTAGAGAAACACAGGCTGGTTAGAAAGGTAACCCTGAAGTTGGTTTAAAAAATAAATAAATAAGTAGAAGACCAAAGGTAGAGAGACTACTTGGAGAGTTGTTGAAATAATCTATCATGAAAAAAATCAATATGTGGACTATGACAATCACATCTGAAGTGGAGACAAGTCAACAAAGTTGAAAAACCTGAAGCCAGTGAAATAACAGGATTTCTGGATGACTGGGAAGAGAATGGAATTCAAGTATATTCAAGAATCAGATCTTTTTATGATGTTATTAAAAATATAATGAGATAGAAAAAGGAAAGAGGTGCTGAGAAAGATGTTGACTACACCATCTTATAAATTGAATATGAGATAGTAGTGGGATATACTAATAATAAATTCTAGTAAAGTGATTTGAGATTATGAATTTTCATTTTGATGAATGTGGATAATCAAATGTTCCAAGGTCAGTTCAACAATGGAAGTCAGTGAGACAAGATGGGAGAGTGGATTGGATGCCAAGTGAGAGACATAATATGTGCAAAAGACACCATATCTGTCATTTGAAATTATTTCACTGAACTTTATTGTTTACAGCAGGGCTAAGAAACACACAGAATAATAAAGGGTAAGCATACTGGTATGCTAAAGCCAATAGATAACTTCTCAGAAATTTTGCAAGCTGATTGTTAGACACAGCTATCATTAAATATTAAATTGTATTCATTTAAAATTAAGTAAATTATTTAAAAAATATAAATGAACTTAAAATGTATCTTTTAAAAATTATTTACTATATCTTGGCTATTGTAAATAACTCTGCAATGAACATATAGAAGCTTATGTCTTTTAATTTAGTATTTCAGTTTGTTTGGATAAATACACAGAAGTGAAATTACTGGGTCTTTTGATGGTTGACAGATCGAAGAGGTTGGAGAGATGAATTAAGGGGAGAAAAGAATTAAGAGATACTAATTGGTAATTACAAAATAGTCAGGTGAATTTAAAGTATAGCATATAGTCAATAATATTGTAATAACTATGTATGGTGTCGTATGGGTACTAGATTTATTGAGTAAATCACCTTAAAAGTTATGTAAATGTCTAATCACTATGTGATACACCTGAAATTAATATAAATTGTAAGCAATTATAGTTAGAGATAAAAAAATATTTTAAAAATATTTTCTCCTATGTACCCATGCTCTTGAGGCTATTGGCATCTATTGTTTCTCTAAGGTAGGAAAACTGCAATGGTGTGCTACTGTATAATTCTTTCCAACTTTACTTTCAGTGATATCACATTGGTAGCTTAAAGTTACACTAAAGTAATCAGCAAGTACAGCTCCTCAAATACATCATTTTATTAAAAACTGTTTGTTATAATGTTGATGAGAAAAATAAAATCTGTTCCCAGCCAGTACTATAGGAAAGATCGTGGTGCAGTATTTGTTTTATAATTAAGACTAGTGAAAGAAAACTTAGAGGCAGATGTTAGAACTTATGAAAATTCTTTAGCTATATTCTAAATTCAATAAATATTTCATGATAGCCTGCCAGGTTCCAGGGTTCATGCTTTGTTCTTGAAACACAGCAAGAAATAAGATAGAAAGAAATAGCTAGTAGGCATTTAAAATATATGTTAAAAATTAAATGATACTGTAGACTCTGCCAATTAGAAATTTACTCTCCAATTTTGGAGATGTGACAAGTTTTCATGGAAATTAAAAGGCTAAATAAATGTAAAATTCAGGATCTCATTTAGAAAACCTGGTAGTAGGGCCAGGAAGGCAGTTATTTTGTTTCCTGTTATTCAAATGAGCAACCAACATTGTAAACTCCTGACCTAACCAACTCTCTTTGCTCATTCCCTTTGTATGCTATCCCATCTGCCATCCTATTCTTCCTTGTAAAATATTACCTAGTTACATGTATTCCGTGGAACAATGCTTCAGGAGTTTGAGAAGATCTCAGGTACCACTGTTTCAGAGAACGCATTGGGATATCTTGGAGAACTTTGAATAACACTATGACTGAATGTTAAATTCTCCTCCACCAAAAATTTAGTTTATTTACGATAAGATATGGTCCAAGAGCAAGAATATTTGATGCCCAAAGGTAATTCTACTGTAGTCAAATTTGAGAACCACTGTCCTAGAATGATCCAATAATAAAAACCTGACAGTCAGATCAGACTCTATTTATTTATTTATTTAAATTAATTTTATTTTTAATGTAAAATTATTTTTATTTTAATTGTGACATAATTGACATATAACCTTATTAGTTTCAGGTGTATGAATAATGATTCAATATTTGTATATATGGTGAAATGATCACCACAATAAGTCTACTTAACATCTGTCACCATACAGTTATAATTTTTATGAGAATTTTTTTAATATTTAAAATATTTAATTATAGCTGGCATAAGATATTTTATTAGTTTCAGGAGTACAGCATAATGATTAGACATGTCTATAACTTATAGAGTGATCACTCCAATAAGTCTAGCACCCACTTGAAACTATAAATAGTTATTAAATTATCATTGACTATATTCCCTATGCCATGCTTTATAACACAGTGACTGTTTTTATAACATCTTAATGTTATAAAATCTTATAAAATAATTAAGATGTTGCACATCTTAATCCCATCTCCTTTTTCACTCCCACTAAAGCTCTCCTATCTGGCAATCATTAAATGTTCTTATATCTATGAGTTTGTTTCTGTTTTGCTTGTTCATTTATTTTGTTTTTTAGATTCTACATATAAGCAAAATCATATGGTATTTGTCCTCTCTGTCCAACTTATTTTACTTACCATAATACCCTCTAGATCCACCAATATTGTTGCAAAAGACAAGATTTCATTCTTCTTATGGTTTAGTAATATTCTATTGTATATATGTACCACTTTCTTTTTTTATCTACTTGTTTATAGATGGTCACTTAGGTTGCTTTCATATACTGGTTATTGTAAATAATGCTGTAATGAACATAAGGATGTATATGTCTTTCATTAGATTAGTGTTTTAGATTTTTGAGGGTTAATATTCAGAAACTAAATTGCTGGGTCCTTCTTTGCCTTTTGTTTTAGCCTTTATTTCAAAGTGTTTTTTTTTTTTTAACTCAATAGTTTTGATTTTATTTCTTTATATGTCCACATTCTACCAATACTTCTATCTTTGGTTTATTGATCAGTAAAGAAAGACTAAACTAGATGTTGCCTTATCTTTCTGTTTTCTTCTATTTTTTAAAATTAAATTTATTGAGGTGCTTAAGGTCTATTTTGTCTGATATAATATTTTTACCCAAGCTTTTTTCATTTCAATTTACATAAAATACACTTTTTCATCCTTTTACTTTTAGTCTATGTGCGCTTTTACTCTCATGGAGGTCTATTGTAGTCCATATATGTATTCAGCATCCCTAGTCTTTGGATTGAAGAGTTTAATCCATTTACATTTAAAATAATTATGGACAGGTATATAGTTATTACCATTTTCTTATTCATATTTTTTATCTTTTTCTTCTTCAGGAAGTCTCATTAATATGTCTTGTAATACTGGTTTGGTGGTAATAAACTCCTTTAACTTTTTCTTATCTGGTAAGCTTTTTATCTATCCTTCAATTCTAAATGACAGCCTTGCCAGTTAGGGTAATCTTGGTTGTAGGTCTTTGCTTTTCAACACTTTGAATATTTTCTGCCAACCCCTTCTGACCTGCAAAGTTTCTGTTGAAAAATCATCTGACAGTCTTATAAGAGTTCCCTTGTAGAGAACTAACTACTTTTTTCTTACTGCTTTTATGATTATCTCTTTCCCTTTAACCTTTGGTAATTTAAATATAATGTATCTTAATTATAATGTGGGCCTCTTGGGGTTCATCTTGTTTGGGACTTTCTGTGCTTCTTGAACTTGTGTGACTATTTCCTTTGCTAGGTTAGGAAAGTTTTCCTAATTATTTTTTTGAAATAAGTTTTCAATTTCTTGCTCTTTCTCTTCTCCTTCTGGTACCTCTATAATGTGAATATTGATACCCTTGATATTGTTATAGACGTTCCTTATTAAACTATTCTATTTTTTTTCTTTTCTCATTGGATTTTTTTCACTACCTTGTTTCCCAAATCACTGATTTAATCCTCTGCTTCAACTAACGTATTGTTGATTCCCTCAGACATATTTTCTATTTCAATTGTTGTATTCTTTATTTCTGACTCATTCTTTTGTATCATTCTATCTGTATTTTTATAGTTTCTATATCTTTGTTAAAGTCCTCATTGAGTTCATCTACTTTTCTCCTAAGTTCACTGAATATCCTTACAAATAGTATTTTAAACTCCGTATCTATTTGCTTAGTCATTTTTCTAGAGTTTTGTCTTGTTCTTTTACTTAGGTTATGATTCTTTGTCTCTTCATTGTGGCTGCTTCCCTGCATTGGTTTCTCTGTAATACGTAGAACTGCTATGTATTCTGTTCTTGGTAGAGAAGCCTTATGTAGCAGGTGTCCTATGAAACCCAGTGGCATAGTCTCCCATGTCACCTGAGCTGGATCTTCCAGAGGTGTCTTTTATATAGATTGTGTTTGCCTTCCTGTTTTAGTTGAGCCTTGATTGCTGTTGTTTGCCACTAGTGCCTGGCCTGGGGATGCTTAACAAGATTTACAGGGCATGCCGAGACCAGTCACTACTTGTTTGGATTTGTGAATCTTTGCAAGGTTTTAGAAAAGTCCCCCAAATAAGCCAAGACAGTCAATTTATGTGAAAAAAAATTCTGGAAGTGGCTTCGGTGGGTTTGCAAGCTATGTGAGGCAGGGACTTAGGGAATCACCAGGGAAGAGTAAATGATGTTAGCTATGTTGATAGAGACTCAGACTTAGCATCTGCCGGTGCCTGCAGACTGGGTGGGTGGAGGAGGGTTTAACAAAGGAACAAATGGCATCTACCAGCATTTCTGTCTGGGGAAAAATGTTACCCCTTCAGTTATTGCCCTAAAGCCAGACAATTTACTTCCTCCCTGTATGTTCCTAGAGCTTTTTGAGCTACTACCATAGAGCTGGAGCTCAGTGTGAGTGAGTCCAAATATCAGCAAATAAATTCATGCACGTGCCCTTTAAAATAGATGCCTGGTACTTCAGCAGCCCTCTCTCTCACTCGGTCACATTCCCCACTGGTTTTTACAGAAGGGAATTATGGAGACATCTTTTTCTGGCACTGGAACCTTGGGCCTGGTGTGGGGCTGGGACCCCTGCTCCTTGAGTGGGCTGGAGTCCCACAGCCAAGAAGTCCCTCCTGTTTGTTAACCTCCACTATAAATGTGAGGCCTTCTCAGTCTCAGTTTACATCTCACCCCTCATACCAATCTTGATGTATCTCGTTCTATATATCTTTAGTTATAGGACTTCTGTTTGGCTATTGCTCAAGCAGTTTTGAAGGGTGGCTGTTTTGTGGTTACTTGTAATTTTGATGGGGTCATGGAAGGAGATGAGCAATGTTTATTTACTCCTTCATCTTGACCAGAAGTTTAAATGCAATTTAAATGTAAAGAAATTCTTAACTAATAACACAAACATAAATGGCATCAGGTGACAAGCAGATAAAATGAGTGAAGAAAGTATTTCAGATGGGGATAGTGGTGAACTGGGGAGAGCATACTCCTCTGCTCCATCCAACCAAAGTTACATGGATTGTGCGACCAGTTTGCTACACCAAATTTCTGTTCAAAGGGAGTCAGAAATATAGATTGCATTTGTATGTGCAGACTGCCAATTTTTAAATTTTGGCAACAAATTCACTTTATAAAAACATGGAATAAGCTTAAGAAAATCTGTCTGTTATCTGAATTCAGTCAAAGAAAATTTGAGATTTTGAGTTTTCTCTTAGCTAGGAGTCCTTCATGTTAGTATCTCTCATCTTTCTGCAGCTATTTAGGGTTCTTTTCTCAGAAGCTTCATTTAGGTTTATTCCAATAGAAATGTGACCGTACTGTTTCCAACCCACCTATAAACAATTAAAGAATATTTTCTTAGTATTTTAAATTTTAACACCCAGTTTGAATATAAGGCAGATATCAGTAGACACTTCACTTTTTATCACCACATTAAAGAATGGATCTTAGTTCATTAATACCATATGCAAAACACCTAAATCGAATTTTACAGTTCTTGTGGAATAACAATAATTAGCAATTTATTCACTTCCCACTGAGCAAGATAAGTTGAGGATTAGCTTCTCTTAGTAGATTACACATTAGAGAGAAAAATATAAAACAACAAAATAAAATGGTTGCTAAGTCTTCCCACACACATTTCTAAAGAGCTCTAATGAGCTCACTCTCCTGCCACATTCACAACTAGTAGGAGGTAACCTAAAAATAAGTCAGAGAAGTTTTATATTGGAGGAACTTTATTTTGCCTCTATATAATAAAAAAGTAGGTCAATTGGTGCTTACAGAAGCTATTTTAGTTCAACTGGAGAAAATTAACTGTATTTTAGAAATAACCCTTGAAAAGTTAGTCTTCCTTATTTTGCATGGAAATAAAAAAGACTTTCAATTTGAAATAAACTCATTTTTTTAATTGCAGAAATCTATTTTTTTGTTCTCACTCCACACATTATCTCCATGTAATGAAGCCTTTGATCCATTACCCCAACAACTTTTTCATTTTCCATTAACCTCTCGCTGACTCCATTCCCTCGTTGTCCCACCTAACATTTACATTCTTGTCTTGTAATCAAATGTCTGTGAGAGCAGGCACAAGAAGCAGGAATGTAATGCCAGGAGAATGTCCAGGGCAACTGACCTCTGCTTATAATAAACCACAGAGGGACATTTAAGGGACCTCTCTGGATGGCTGTGCTAGAGAAGAGAAGGAAGAGTGATGAGTTGTATCTGTGCATACTTGACATTTTCTGTTCCTTATTGATCAAAATCTATCCAAGGTGAGTCCTCTCTCATCCTTCTTATAGTTCTGGACTGTGTCACCTGGCTATGTTGGCAGTTGTCTGGGGAAGCATATAGTATACACTATGGTGTGGTTCTTCATTCAAGTCTACAAGTGGTAGGAGGACGCAGAACTTCTGGGCTGCCATAGGCAGGCAGAAGCACCAGTTTACAGAGAGCAGGTCTTCATGACTGCGGACAGCTGCCATGGAAAAGCAAGAGGACCAGGCACTGAGAAATAGATGAGTGCAAGAGAATCGGAGGAAGAAATTGAAAAGTTATGTCTTATATATATAGACCAAACAGTCATTTTAATAAAGAGTAAAACATGTGAATTTTAAAATGAAGGCAATGTTTGACATCCAGTTCCTGGTATGAAGCCATAATAGCAATAGGTATTCAATCTAAAATAAGTAATAATTACTTTTGTTAGTAGAATTGACTTAGGGTAAGTGTTTTCTTTTTCAGGATAGTTTTCTTGACTACAGCAACATATAATAATATTTTTTTCAGCAAATTCTTTTCATTGGTATTTACAATTTATTTTACTTCATTACTAAAATATTTTTCTTAGGAACTCTGACATTATTGTTTTCTCTACCATACCTCAAAATGAAATGGGAAATTTTTCAAAAAAGAATGTCAGACTTAAGGACAGCTCTGTCTAATATAAATATATTATTACCAAAAATATTATATTTCAATATATGAACTTTTAAATTTTATAGTAGTCATAGTAAAAATTTAAATATAAAAACATTAATTTAGTGATATAATGTATTTAATCCAATATATCAAAAACACAATTATTTCAAAACATAATCTATATGATAAAATGTTATTGATTAAAAGAATGAGATTAGCCACAAGATAAGATAAAATATTTGCAAAAGAAATATTTAGTTAAAGACTATTATACAACATATAAAGTCTTAAAATTCAACGATAAGAAATTTATAATCCAATAAAAAATAGGCCAAAGACGTGAACAGACTCCTCAACCAAAGAAGATAGATAGCAAGTAAACACATGAAAAGATGTTTCACATCATAAGCTATTAGGCAATTCCAAATTAAAACAAAGAAGTGTTACTACACCTCTTATAATGGTCAAAATCTAAAACCCCTATAACACCAAATACTGATGAGGATGTGGAACAACAGGAACTGTCATTTATTGCTGCTGAAAATGTAAAATTGTACAGATACTTAGGAAGACAGTTTGGTAGTTTCTTACAAAACTAAACATACTCTGATTATATGACCCCACAATCACACTCCTTGGTATTTATCAAAATCAATTTAAAATTTTATCAGCACCAAAACCTGCACATGCTTATTTATAGCACCTTTATACTTAATTTACAAAACTTAGAAGCAACCAAGATATCATTCAGTAAGTGAATATATAAATAAAACAATGGTAATCTAACTAATGAACTATTATTTAGCACTAAGAAGAAATGAGCTATCAAGCCATGGAAAGACACAGAGAAAACTTAAGTGTATATTATAAATGAAAGAAACCAGTCTGTAAGCCAAAAGGTAAAACTATGGCTACAGTAAAAAGATCAATGGTTGATTATAACATGAGCACAATTCAAGAATTTAGAGCGGTGGAAGGAATGAAAAGGTAAAACAGAGGGTTTTTTAAGTCAGTGAACTATTCTGTATAATATCTGGTTGGATAAATGTCGTTTTACATTTCTTTAAATCCAGAGAATGTATAATACTAAAGGCAATTCTGATGTAAATTGTAGACTTTGGGTGATAATGTGTCAATATAGATTCATCAATTGTAATAAATGTACCACTCTAATGGGAATGTTGTAACCTATGCCTGTGTGGAGAAAGAAGTATATAAAATATCTCTGTTCCTTTCTTCTTAATTTACTATGTACCTAAAACTGTTCTAAAATATCAAGTTTATTAATCAAAATATATTATCAAAATATTTTACATAAGTGAACATACAGGCATGTGGATCTTATATACACAAATGTTTAATTTAGTATAACTTGTACATCAATGTAAGAATTGAGTGTTGTTTACTTTTTCATTTGGTAAAAGAAAAAAATCTAGGCAGAATTTGAATAAACACTAAATTGGAGACAAAAAATTATAACATGAGCACAATTTAATTTTAAATTGATTGTAAGCTCCTATTACTCCATTAGTCCATTTTAAAGTAGACTGTTTTTCATATTTACTATTGTATTTACAGTTTTTACCATCTTTGTGCAGAGTAGGTACCTGGTAAATAGATGAATGAGTAAACATTTTCACTTACTTTATATATTTGTTGGGAATTTGGTCTTTGGCTATTTTGAATGCTGAAATACAGTGCTGAAGTAACATTATAGAAGTCAGGAATGTATGAGTATATGAAAAAATAGACATCTCTCTTAATTCTATGTTTATTTCTGTAAGTATTGGAAATACATGTGGTTTAGAGTAAAATCTCAAATGCCAACAAGTTGTTTTGTATCATGCAGTTTCGGTTGGCCTATTTTTAAGTAGTCCATTTCCAAAGCTCCTCTGACTAAGTAGGAACATAGAGCTAAACTGCAAAATGCCTGATGCTTTAGATTCACACTTCACAGTGTGAAAGTATAACATTTGCAAGAAGAGATGAGAAACATGAATTTTCAAATGATTAAAAAGATATCTCTAGTGATGCAAAAAATAAACTTTATAAATCTTTTTTTTTTCAAAATTGGGCTTACAAGTAGAGATTAAAAACCTTAGTCAAGTAGAATCTAATTTAGAGTTGTTTCTGCTTAGCACCTACATTTTTTTTTTCAAATAATCTAATTCTAACACCAAACTTTAGGATTCAAAATTGTTAAAAGTCAGTCGAGAAGTTAATTTAATTAATAGATTATCATGTCACAAAATGGTATTACATGTGGGATCATAGAAAGAGTTCCATAATGTTTTTCTTTGGAGGCTAAATTAAGAATGTTCACAAAGGCTGAGATTCAACTCTGTGCAAGGCATTATTTGTTTATTGTTTATTTATTTATTTATTTATTTTTCTAGCTTTATTGAAATATAATTGACATTTAACATTGGACAAATTTACACAGGTACAATGTGTTAATTTCATGCATTTATATATTATAAAATTATTACCACCACAGCATTAGCCAATTCCTCTCTCCTTTCATATAACTACTGTTTTTTTTTTTTAAGTAAAAACACTTCAGAGCTACTCTCTTAGCAATTTTCAAGTATGTAATACAGTATTAAAAGCTAAAATAACCATGCTGTACATCAGATCCCTGGAATTTATTTATTTTAAAGCTAAAAAATTTATACCCCTTGACCATTATCTTCCTATTTTCCTCATTCTCAGTCCCCAGTAAACATCACTCTACTCTGTATGATTTGCAAGTATTTTCCCCCATTCTATAGGTTGATTTTTTTATTTTGTTGATTTTTTTTATTGTGTCGGAGCTTTTTAGTTTGATGAGTTTCACTTATTAATTTTTGTGATTTTGGTGTCTTGTTTTGAAAAAAAAAAAGATATTGCAAGACAAATGTTGTTAAACTCTTTCCCTAAGTTTTCTTCCATAAGTTTCATGTTTTCAGGTCATATATTTAAGTCTTTAATCCATTTCAAGTTAGTTTATTTAGAATGATGTAAGATAAAAATACATTTTCATTCTTCTGCATGTGGTTTCCAGTTTTCCCAATATCATTTGTTAAAGAGACTTTTATTTTCTCATTGGTATTCTTGGCTTGCTTGTTAAATATTAGTTGAACCAGGAACTTCTTATCACTCAAATATATGTCATAATCACCGTATAAAGTAGAGATTATCATTTACTCTTATTCTATACAAAATATGTTGAAGCTTAGTGAGTTCAAGTAATTTGCCCAAAATGACACAAACAGTAATTGGTCAAATCAGTTTTGGGAGGTTCCTCAAACTGCATCCTGCATTCCCTACACTGAACTGTTCTAGTTAGGCAGGAAACAAAAGGCAGATGGCAAATGTGAAAACATACTTCTTAAGGTCAAACATACCTAAGTCATGTCAGCATATAACTAAATAGGCCGTAAAGCAAACAAATATTAATGGCAGCACCATAACACCTCTTTTCTTTAAAAAAATTTCAGTGAAAAGGTGTTTTTAAATAGACTAGTACTTTTAGAGATGGAGCCAGTCTAAACAAACTGATATGTCAGTGATTTCTGCTGGCAAAAGTGAATGAAGTGGCGGCACCATGGAGATTTCCAAGTTGGTCATATACCTGCTTGCTTTGAAAAAAAAAATTTCTAGAAGATAATTTTTATAATACTGTCTCTGGTATGACAGAGGGTGAGGATTCCCAGTTACTCTCTTGCTACAATTTTGGGGATCAGAGTACACTTCATTTCTTCTACTTCTTAAGTCTTTAGAGAGGTCTTTGTTATGAGTGCTAATGAATTAATAATAAAGAACTTTATCATGGATATTAATGAATTAGAATATTTGGGTAATCGTAATTCAGATAAGACAAAATACAAAGAAAAAGAAATACATCACAGAAGACTTAAAGTACTCTTTTTTCTTTCCTGCTTTTGACATGAAAACTAGACTGTCCATCTGATCTTTGACCATAACAGACACTCTCAATACACATTTTCTGTAGTGTTAGGACCTCATGGGAGCAGTGGTTACTGTGCTTCATAGCAATCATCATCAAATGTTTGTTTGTTTTTTTTTTCTCAAAAGACCCAGCTAGCTGTTCTTAAGACAGTATCACCAGTGAACCATATTTCTTAAAAATATTTACCAAACTCCTCAGAGAAAATGGTTTATTCTGCTTAGAAATTATGCATTAAGATCTCACTGCTGCTCCAGACAAACTAGTTTTCATAATTATGACAATTTGCACATACTTATATTTGATGTCAGGTCACACATTTATGAAGCCAACTGATTTATTTATGGCTTTAAGATCTGGTCTTTATTTTTCTTGAGGAGAAAGATATTGTGAAATCATATTCAACTGAACATTTTAAAGCAATAAGTGACTCAACTTCAAATAAACATCAGTAGAGGACATAAAGATGTTATAGACATTTTTACCCAATTGTTTAATTTACCCTCTTAGTCAAGCAGAGAGCATGGCAGCATCTTTCCTTTCTATTTAGTTAAGTTGAGCTCATGTTTACAATGAGGTTAAAACCTAAAGGATTTTAGACTTGTATAATCCATGTCTTTTAGTGTTGTTTTCAGAAAATTAATAAAACTATTTTCTTTTCTCTGAAATTTCAGAAAAGGCATTAGATTAAAATGAATACATAATATTTCATCCATCTGATTTCAAGATTCATATGAATGACCAATGAAACCTTACAGTTTCAAATTGATTCAAAAAATTTCACCGTAATGATTATACTATAATTTTGATGAGTGTAGATTAATACTAAAAAATAACAGATTAAAAATTATATATATATTTTAAAAGATCAGTGCATTTTTAATTCAATACAATCTTAGTAATCAATAATATAATTTGATCATTTTACAAAAGCCTAATTATTTATTAATTTACTATTCATCTGTTATGTATAGAACTCTGAAATTTTTTGTTTATTTAACAATTAATTATTTAGTGCTTTTCTGTGCAGGTTATTATTTTGAAGCTGAGGAAATAAAAGAGAGACTAACACACAAAATTTACCCCTTCATAGAACTTATATTCTAATGCAGAAGAGGCAAAGATAAATAAATAAATATATAGTATGCTTGAAATGTTAAACAATAAACAGAAAAAAGTAATAAAAAAAAGGGGATAGAGATTATTGTAATGGATGCTGGGTGAGTGACATTTCCAATAAACTGTCAAGGAAAGACTCAGAAAAAGTGACATTTGATTAATACCAGAAAGAAGGCATTGTATGCTCACTGCACATAGATTTCTTTCTGTGACAACATATTAGACCACTTTTACCCCACCTACTTCCCCTATGACCCTCCCCCCCTACCATGAGTCTATTGTTCATGTCCATTAGTCTCTGTTTGTTTATCCTGCTTGTTTGTTGCTTTTAGGTTTATATCCCACATATAAGTGATATCATGTGGTTTTCAACATTTTTATCTGGCTTATTTCATGGCCATGATTATCTCAAGGTACACCCATGTTGTCACAAATGACAGTATTTCGTCTCCTCTTATGATTGAGTAATATTCCAATATATATATGCACCACAGCTTCTTTATTTAATCATTTATTGTAGGACACTTTGGTTGCTTCCATGTCCTAGCCACCAAAAATAATGCTGCTATAATCATCAGTATGCAAATATCTTTTCAGATACATGTTTTCAAATTTTGGGATAAATATTCAGTAGAGGGATTGTTGGATCATATGGTAGATCAATTCTTAGTTTTTTGGGGAACCTCCATAATACTTTCCATAGTGTCTGTACCAATTTGAAGTCCCATCAGCAGTGTATGAAGGTTTCTTTTTCTTCACATCCTCTCCAACACTTGTTATTACTTCTCCTGTTAATAACAGCTATTCTAATAGGTGTTAGATAGTATCTCATTGTGGTTTTTATTTGCATTTCCTTAATAGCTAAAGATGATGAGCATCCTTTCATAGGTTTGTAGGCCATTTGTTTTGGGGAGAAATGTCTGTTCAGGTCCTCTACCCATTTTTTAATTGGATTTTTTTATTGTTAATGAGTTGTATGAGTTTTTTGTATATTTTGGTTATTAGGCCCTTTTTGGAGGCATTGCTTGCAAATACATATTCACATTTGGATGGTTGTTTCTTTACCTTTTTGATGGTTTCTTTTGCAATGCAGAAGCTTTTCAGTTTGATGTAGTTTAATTCATTTATTTAGCTTTTACTTCCCTTGCCTTTGAGGCAAATTCATAAAATCCCGTTTAAATCCAAGGTTGTTCAGTTTAGTTCCTATATTTTCTTCTATGCAATTTATTGTTTCAGGTCTTATATTTACATTCCTAATTCATTGTGAATTAATTTTGGTGTGTGGTGATAAACAGCAGTCTAGTTTCATTCTTTTGCAAGTGGCTTTTCAGTTTTTTAAGAATCATTTATTGAAGAGGCTTTCTTTTCTCTACTGATTGTTTTTGGCTCTTTTGCTGGAAATTATATGCCATATAGACATGGGTCTACTTCTGTACTCTCGATTCTGTTCCACCAATCCATGTGTCTGTTTTGCTGCCAATACCATGCTGTTTTGATTATTGTCACTTTATAGTGTAATTTGAAGTCAGGCAGAGTGATGCCTCCAGCCTTGTTCTTTTTTCTCAGGATGGCTTTGACAATTCGGGACTTTTGTGCTTTCATACAAATCTGATGATTTTTTGTTTTATTTCTTTAAAAAGTTCCAATGAGATTTTGAAGGGGATTGCATTAAATATGTATAATGCTTTAGATAATAAGTTGATTTAAACTATGTTGATTCTTCCAATCTAAGAACACAAAATATTTTTTCTATTTATTTGTAACTTCTTCAATTTATTTTAGCAGAATATTATAGTTTTCTTCATATATGTCCTTAATGTTTTGTTAAAATTATTTCTAGGTGTTTTATTCTTTTTGTTTCAATTGCAAAAAGTATTATTTTCCACTTTTTTTCTGACATTTTATTATTAGAGTATAAAAACACTATGGATTTTTAAACATATTTTTACCCAGAAACTTTACTGTAATTGCTTACTGTTTCTAGTAGTGTTCTTGTGGAGTCTTTAGGGTCTTCTTTAGAGAGCATCATGTCATCTGCAAACAGTGACAGTTTGACTTCTTTTTTTATCTGAATGCCTTTTATATCTTTCTCTAGCCTGATTGAACTCGCTAGGACCTCCAATGTTATATTGAATAACAATGGTGATAGTGGACAGCCTTGTCTTGTTCCTAGTCTTAGAGAAAAGGTTTTTAGTTTTCACCAATAAGGATAATGTTGGCTGAGGATTTGTGCCCCTGGAACGAAGCCCACTTGATAGTGGTGTATGATCTTTTTAATACGTTGCTATATTCGTTTTCCTACTATCTTATTTAGGATTTTTGCATCTATGTTCATGAGAGATATTGGTCTGTAGTTTTATTTTTTTGTATTATCTTTCCAGGTTTTGGTAGTAGGATAATATTGGTCTAATAAAATTAGTTAGAAAGTATTGCCTCCTCTTTAATTTTTTGAAAGAGTTTGAGGATAATAGATATTAAATCTTCTTTGAATGTTTGGTAGAATTCACTGGTGAAGCCATCTGGTCATGGACTTTTACTTTTTAGTAGGTTTTGGATGATTGTTTCCATTTCTATACTGCTGATTCGTCTATTTAAATTTTCCAGTTTTTCCTGATTCAATATAGGAAGATTGTATCTGTCTAAGTTCTGGTCCATTTCTTCTAGGTCATTAATTTGGTGTCATATACTTTTCCATAGTATTCTTTTATTATCCGTTGTATTTCTATGGTGTCTGTTGTAATTTCTCCTCTTTCATCCTTGATTTTATTTAATTGCATTTTTTTCTTTTGTGAATTTATTCAAGGATTTGTCAATTCTATTAACCTTCTCAAAGAACTAGCTCTTTGTTGCATTTATTTTTTCTATTGCTTTATTATTTTCAATTTCATTTATTTCTGCTCTAATTTTGATTAGTTATTTCCTTCTGCTGACTTTAGACTTCATTTGTTATTTCTCTTCTGGTTTTTAAAGATGAAGTGTTAGGTTGTTTATTTGGGCTCATTCTTGTTTTTGGAGTTAGGCCTGTAATAATATAAACTTTCTTCTTATGAATGTTTTTGCCGTGTCCCCAAAGTTTTGTATGTTGTACTATCATTAACATTTGTTTCTATGTATTTCTTATTCTGTCTTTTTACTTCTTCTCTAACCAAGTCATTCTTCAGTAGCATGTTATTTAATTTCCATGTATTTGTCATTTCTCCTTCTTTCTTTTTACAGTTGAACTCCAATTTCAAAGGATTATTATGATCAGAGAATATTATTGGTAAGATTTCAACCTTCTATATTTTTTGAGGCTATTTCTTGGTTCCACTATGTGGTCAATCTTTGAGAATGTTCCATGTGCAGTAGAAATGAATGCATAAGCTGCTGTTTTGGGATGAAAGGCTCTGTAAATGTCAATTATGTCCAGCTGGTCTAATGTGTCATTTAAGGATGTTATTCCCTTATCCATTTTCTATTTGGATGATCTGTCCATATCCGACAGTGGGGTATTTAGGACCTCTACTTTGATAGTGTTTTAGTCTGTTTCTCTTTTTAGTTCGTTAGTAAGTTCTTTATATATTTTGGGCCTCCCTGATTGGGAGCATATATCTTAATAAGTGTTATGTGTTTGTTGTATTACTTCTTTTATCATCATTAAGTGTCTCTCAGTATCTTTCTTTACCTTTTTTGTTTTGAAGTCTATTTCACCTGATATTAGTACTGCTAATCCCTCTTTTCTCTGAATGCCATTTGTCTGAAATATTATTTTCCACCCTTTCTCTTTGAGTCTATATTTGTCTTTAGATCTGAGATATGTCTCTTGAAAGCAGCATATATTTGGATTTTATTTTTTGACTCAATCTGTAATTCTGTGCCTTTTTATCGATGAGTTCAGTCCATTTACATTTAGGGTGGTTATTGAAACATGAGGTTTTTCTATAGCCATTTTATCTTTTGCTTTCTGGTGTCTCGGTGTTTCTATTGTTTCCTTGTTCTTGTGTTTCTGTTTTTCTTTTTTAATTTTGGTTGGATTTTGTAGATTTCCCTCTGGTCCTTTTTGTTTTATGTTATATATTTCAATTCTGAATATTTGACATGTGGTTACCATAACTAATACGTAGAGAACTGTGAGATATATATATATACATATATATATATATATATATATATATATATATATATATACACACACACACACACACATATATATGTATATACATATCATATATATGTGTGTGTGTGTGTGTGTGTGTGTGTGTAGTAGTAGTAGTAGTAGTAGTCCATTTTCTTCTCTGTGTGCCTTATCTTCATTCCGTTTTGCAAATTTTCACTTTTGAATTATCCTCTTTTCTGTTATTATTGTCTCAGTTTGTCCCTATGTATGCTGAACTTTCATTACCATTTTGCGATAACAAATCTCTTATTGGTTAAGCTTACAATGCCTTGTTCCTAATAAGATTTGCAACCTTCTGCTTCTATCTGTCTGCTAGATGCCTTACTCATAGTTATGTATTTATTTATTTTTGTCATTTCGTTCTAGGTGAGCTGACCCCTTTCAGTATTTCCTGTAATGCAGGCTTCATAGTGGAGAATTCCTTCAATTTTTGTATCTAGAAAGGTCTTTATTTCTCCTACATATCTAAAGGAGAGCTTTGCTGTATACATTATTCTCAACTGTTAGTTTCGTTCATTTAATAGTTTAGATATTTTATTTTACTCTTTTCTGGCTTATAAGGTTTGTGCTGAGAAGTTCAATAATAAACTAATGGGGTTTTTTATAGGTTACCTTCTTCTTTTTCCTTGCTGCTCTGTGAAATCTTTCTTCGTCATTGATTTTTGATAATTTTAATACAACATGTCTTGGAGAAGACCTTTTTGGGTTGAGATAATTGGGTGTTCTGTTGACTTCTTGAATTCCAAGCTCTAGTCCATTCCTTAGCTTTAGGAAATTCTCTTCCACTATTTGTCTGAAAATGCTTTCTAATCCCTGCTCTTTTTATTCTCCCCTTCAAAAATTCTCACTATTCTTATGTTTCCTTTCCTGATGGTATCAGCTAGTTCTTGTATTTCTCTTTCATTATTTTTTATTCTTCAGTTTCTCTCCTCTTCCCTCCGATTTATTTCTAGATTTCTATCTTTGATATCACTGATCTTTTCTTCCATTTGGTCAACTCTATTTCCCAAGCTTGCTATTTCAGATTTCATCTTTTTTTAGAGTGTTCTTCACCTCTAGAAGTTTTATTTGGTTCTTTTTCACAGTTTCAATCTCCTTGCTAAAGAACTCATTCTGCTCTTCTAGTTGTTTATTTTTTCAAATTCTGAAATTGTTGATATTAATTGTTTTGTATCTCAATGAGTTTTTTCAGATGTACTACCCTGAATTCTCTGTCATTTAAGTTGCATATTTTTATGATTTTAAGCTTCTTTTCTGAAGATTTTTTTCATTCTTTCTGAGATACCTTGTCACCTTTGTTGTTCATGCTGGTTAATGGACTATTTCTCCACCTGAGTCTTAATGAAAGTGTATTCTGCTTTTTTTTTCCCCCAGAAGAAGGATTTACTATATATAGTTCTCTATTTAGCTTGTTGCTAAGTATGCATTTTTCTTTTGGTTTCCAGTAGGTGGCATCTAAGCTTCTTGCATCCCTGCTTTATAGTCTTAATAATACTTTTTTTTCTTATAAATATTCAGTTGCAATAGCTATTCTCAGTCTCAATTCCTGTTAGTTTCCACAGTTTTCAGTCTAGGAGGTAATTGGAGGAATGGCCTTCTTGATTGGGGGATGAAGGTTGTTGCTCAGCCACACATTTTGCAACCACACCAGGTAATATTCAGTTGTTGCTTTTCTGCTATCCTTACTTCTCTGTTTTCTGCCCTGATCCCTGGGCACTGCTGTTGCATGGAGCTTGTATCTCTCTCTGACAGGCTTGTTCAGGGAACAGACCTAAAGGAAGAAACTGATAAAAATATAACTATTGAAGGGGATCTGAATACCTCACTAATAGTAATGAACAGATTATGCAAACACAAAGTCAACAAAAAAATATCAGCCTTAAATAACACATCAGAGCAAAGGAAAAAATCTATATTTATAGAACTTTCCATCTCAAAATAACAAAATATACATTCTTCTCAAGTGCACATGAAACCTTCTCAGAAGCAACAATATATCAGAACACAAAATAGTCTCAATAAATTTAAGAAGACTGAAATCATTATAAGCATATTTTACAACCCTTATGTATAAAATTGGAAATTAACGATCAGAGGAAATCTAAAAAAAAAACTCCAAAAATATGTGGAAGTTAAACAATATGTTACTGAACAACTATTGGGTCAAAGAAGAAATAAAAGAAGAGATAAAAATACATAGAGACAAATTAAAATGAAAATATGACATATCAAAATTTTTGTGATGCAGCAAAAGTGGTACTAAGAGGGAATTCTAGAGAAATACAGATCCACCTTAAGAAACAAGAAAAATTGCAAACAAACAATCTAACATTATACCATAAATAACTAAATAAAAAAGAACAAATGAATCTCAAATTCAGTAGAAGGAAGAAAATAATAAAAATTAGAGTGGGAAGAAATGAAATAGAGATCAAAGCAGAAATAGAAATAAATAATGAAACTATGAGCTAGTTGTTTGAAAGCACAAATAAAACTGACAAATCTCTGGCTAAACTTTCTAAGAAGAAAAATACTCAAATGAATAAAATCAGAAATGAAAGAGGACAAGTTACAATGAACACCACAGAAATACAAATGATTATACAAAGATCCCATGAAAGACTATAAGCCACCAATGTAAAAGAAATGTCAAAGTTCTTAGAAATATAAAACCTTCAGAAACTGAACCATAAAGAATTAGAAAACCTAAGTGAGAAAAATGAAACCAGTAATAAAAATCTCTCCCCAAAATAAAGTCCAGGACTAGATGGCTTCATTGGTGAATTTTATAAAATATCCAAAGATTTAATAGCTATCATTCTTAACTCTTTCAAAAATTTGGAGAGGAGGAATACTTACTAACTCATTTTATGAGACCAACATTATCCAGATATAAAACCAGAAAAGAACAATGTAAAAAATAAAATTACAGACCAATATCTATAATGAACATAGATGCAAATATCCTAAATAAAATACTAGAAGATTGAAAACACCAATACATTTAAAAAATAATATTACATGAGCAAATGGGGTTCATTCCAAAGATACAAAGATGGTTTAACATATGCAAGTCAATCAATGTGATACACAAAATTAACAAAATAAATTATAAAAATCATATGATCATATTAGTACATGTAGAAAAAGAACTTGACAAGATATAACATCCATTTATGTTTAAAACAGTCAATAAAATGAATATAGAAGAAAAGTACCTCAACATAATTAAGGCCAAAAATGAGAAACCCTCAGCTAATATACTCAATGGTGAAAAAACTGAAATCTTTTCTCTAAGATTAGAAACAAGACAAGATGCCCACTCTACCCACTGTTATTTAGCAAAGTACTAGAAGTTCTAGTCAGAGCACTCAGGCAAGAAGAAGAAATAAAAGACATCTAAATTGGGAATGAAGAAGCAAAAATGCCACTACTTACAGATGACATGATTCTATATATAGAAAACTCTGAGGACCCCACAGAAAGACTAGTAGAAACAATAAACAAATATAATAAAACTGTATGTTATAAAATCAATACATAAAAATGCATTGCATTTTTTACAACAACAAAATGACACAAATAATTGAAGAAAACAATTTCTTTTACAATTGCAACAAAAAAAGATGAGCTACATAAAATAAAAATTAGCAAAGTAAGTAAGAAAGGTATACTGAAAACTCTAGGTAATTGTTGAAAGAAATTGAAGAAGACATAAGAAGTGGGAAGATATTTTATGTTCATGGATCAATATAATTGACATTGTTAAAATGTATATTACCTAAAGCAATATATGAATTTAATTCAATCACCATTAAAACCTCAATGGCATTTTTCACAGAAGTAGAACAAAAATCCTTAAATTTGTATAAAACCACAAAAGACCCCTGCCGGAACCAGCCAGCTAAGAGTGAACAGTTCCCGAGATGGGGAGTGAGAATTGAGAAAAAAAAGAGAGACAGACAGAAGATAGAGTTGGGAGGGCTAACAGTGTTTACTGCGTCCGAAGTTTATTTAGCAGTGTGTGTATACACACACACACACACACACACACACACACACACACACCACACACACACACCCTTGGAAGAGCAGAGAAGCAACACCTACACACCTACACATATGCAAATGATTGCTGACCTTTACATAAATTCTCTCAAAACATCCTTGTTCCTGTTTTTCTCTCTTATTCCCTGGGGCAAGGGACGTTCAACTCTGTCCATTAAGCCAAACTTCCTCCTTCACCTGCTCTGCAAACTTCTAGCTTGCAGGCAATGTCTGCAGGGCATTCAGCAAGAATGGCTCCCAACAGACCCCAAATAGTCAAAGCAATTCTGAAGAAAAAAAAAAATGTATCAACTACCTAACTTCAAACTATACTACAAAGCTAGGATAATCAAAACACTATGATATTGATTAAATAACAACAACAATAGACATAAAGACCAATGGAGTAGAATTGAAAGAATAAACCCACACAAAAATGGACAAGTAAATTTTAATCAAGGAGCCAAAAATATACAACAGAGAAAGGAGAGTCTCATCAATAAATGGTGTTGGAAAAACTGGAAAGCCACTATCTGATATCATACACAAAATATAAACTTAAACTAAATTAAAGACTTAAATGTAAGATCTGAAACACTACAATACATAGAAGAAAAGAGGCACTAAACTTATGGACCTTGGTCTCAGGGTCATTTTTGTGATCTTGACCCGAAAGGGAAGGGAAGTAAAGCAAAATAAATAAATTAAACTACATAAGACTGAAAAGATTTTGCACAAAAACAACAAAAACCATCAAGAGAAAAAAGGCAATCAACCAAATGGGAGAAGATATTTGCAACCAATGCTTTGCATAAAGTGCTAATAACCCAAATATATAAATAACTCATAAAACTCAACAACAACAACAAAAACAATAAAAATATAGGCAAAAGACATGGATAGATACTTTTTCAAGGAAGACATACAGATGGCCAATTGATAAATGAAAATATGCCTAACATTTTAGCTATAAAGAAAATGCACGTAAAAATCTCAATGAGATCTCACCTCACACATGTAAAAATGGTTATTATCAATAAGACAAGAAATAATAAGTGCTGCAATTCTCATACACTGCTAGTAGGAATGTAAATTGGTACAGCCACTATGGTACTTATATAGAGTAGAATATTAGTCAGTTATTAAAAATATGAAATACTGCCATTTCCAAAAATATAGATGAATCTTGAGAGTATAATACTAAATGAAATAAGTCAGATGAAAAAAAAGAACTGTATGTTTTTACTCATATATGAGACAGAAAATGAAAAGCAACAAATAACCAAAAACAAACAAACAAACAAACAAAAAGCTCATAGATAACAAGCAATAGAATGATAATTACCAGAGGAAAAGTGTGGAAGAGGATGGGGAACAGAATAAAGGGAGTCCAATACATGGTGATAGAAGGAGATTAGACTTTAAGTGGTGAGGATACAATAAAGTGTACAGATGTCATATTATAAAGTTGTACACCTGAAATACATATACCATTAACCAATGTCACTTCAATAAATTTAATAAAAATAAAACAGAAAACAAAAATAGTACTTTACAGAATTGATATGAAGCATTTAAAAATTTAATCAGATTTGAAAATATTATGAACAAAATTAGACTCTGATACACTTAGAGAATTGTATGGAAGGTTTACTGGGTTTGCTTGGATTCTAATCTCATACTTCCATGTTCAAAGTATCTTATTCTGGACAACTTTCACAAGGTCTTAGTGCTTTATTTTCTTCTACTATAAACAAATTTTCCATGAAAGCTAAAAAGTAACAATAAAAATAAATAGCTAACATATATCTAACTCTCGTCAAATATTAGCTCTATGCCATGGCACATGTTGACATAATTTCCCTTTCATCAAATGCCCTTATGGTTAAGACAGTATTATTTTGGTTTTAAGTATGGTATAATGTTTTTGTCTGTAAGGCCTTTTCTGCTGACATAGATGACATAGATCAAATAGAAAAAATTTGACAAGATTATTCTTCCCGATGTGGAAAAATGAAGGCATAACATCCCCACCTGCAATTAGAAGAGTTGTTGGAGCCATTAGGAGTCATTTCAGTGTGTACCATAATGTTTTGATGTCTCTTACTGTAAACAAAAGGTTAATAATTGTGTTTTTCCAGCTGTTTCACTTGTGCCAGATGTCTGAGTAGCCCAAATTACTTAGCTATATACTAGTACCACATAAACTCCCAGCTTCTGCTTATTGAGAGAGCTGTTAATTTCTACAGTGTTGCACTAAATGTCTTTAAGGTTTTAATTAAAATAAATTTTCTAAGCAGGTTGTATGTAAGTGCTGATACAAGGATTAGTCAAATGGAAGCAAATATATATGATTACTCTTCTAAATGATTTTTTAAAATACCTACAGCACCTGGTATTCCTAGGTGGTTTCCCATTCAAGTACTAACCAGGCCTGACCCTGCTTTCCTTCCAAGATCAGACAAGATAGAGTATGTTCAGGGTGGAATGGCCATAGACTCTTCTAAATAACCTGAGTAACACTCTCAGGCTTTAGTTATACCACTTCCTCTCCATTATCTATATTTCCTATCTGATTTTCACAGTTTCTGTAAGTTTCCAGTACCAATACTTTATGTATAGCAAACAAATTCTATCAAAATTGAAATTTATAAAATGTAAAATATTCTTATAAAACATCAAGTATTTATAGTTATTGAAATAGTGTTATAACAGTGAACAATTATACAGTGATTTACAAATTATAAATAATAGCATTTTGTGCATATATTGGATTTGAACTGTTTCAGATTTAATGCTCAGTTCTCTACTTAATTTATCCTTAATTTAGGATCTGCAGGCTGTATCTTCAGGCCGTATTTCACATATGATCCATTTTTATACACTTTATCTCATTTATCCTTTATAATTATTACAAGAGGCAGTTATTTTTGCTATCTTCATTTTCTTGAAGAAGAAAGTAGGACCTAGGTAGACTGTGAATTTACTGGTGGTGACACTAGGATTTTAATTGCAAGGCTATAATTCCACAGGCCATGATTTGTAGTGGGCTCTTTTTTTCTTTCTTTTTTTGAATGAGTACAGATTTTTGTTTTTATTTGTTTCTTCTGTGGTAACTACTAACATCAGGTAACTGTAAGAATAAAGATTTTGGTGATAGGACTGGCAAGGAGAAGGGGAGCATTTCAAATTTCAGAGACCAGTTGAGTGAGAATTTCTCTGGGCTTGAGAAAGTTGTTTGCTTTTGAAGAAGTTGTTATAATCAATACCTTCTACTTTTCCAAAGTTCTTACATTTCCAATAGCAAGCAGTTCCTGTCATTTTGAGCTAACATATTTTTGGACTAGATTCATAAGCTACCTATATAAATTGATGATATAGCGTTACTCATTATGAAATAGAGAAAAAATGCAAAACTCATAAATTTATAACAAAATTATTTTCTTAGTGTGATGAGATAAAAGAAACATTTTTTTTCTAAAAAATTTGTATTTTCATAAGAAAGGGAGAGCATATGTGGAAGTTTTGCTGATTTCAGGGAATTATTTTTAGTTTTAATTATTTACTTAATTATCAATGATCTTAAAAAGATAAATATATTATCAACATTTTACAAAACTTTAGAATATTTAACTATCATATACAACTAACATTTTGTTTGTATTCTACCTTCTCCACTTTCGTCCTTAAAAGATAACATAGTAACATATTCTTCTTTAATAATCACATGTGGCATAAAGTTAATTAAGAGCACTGTCTTTGTATTTATAATTTAAATAACTGTATTACAATTGTAAAACTGAAGTATTAGCATATATTTCACCTGGATATTAAGGTGTTCACAAACTGTAGATAAAAGTGATGAAGTAAGATCAGGACAGAAAAGGACATACTAAGACATTTTGAAAGAATACAAAATGAGGTAATACCAGTTACCTATGAAAGCATGAATGGGTTAAAATTAATAAGAGAAATGTTTTAATTAGAAGTGTAATATTTTAAGAAGTCTTAATACAACTATTCAGTTTCTCTTTAAACATCTCTAAAATGCTTCTAGCTCCATATAATAGATAATTTAAAAAATAAAAAAACCTTCCTTATCTCTTTCTAAGAAAAGGCAAGTAAAAAAATATTTTTATGTTAAATGAAATACATACACTTGCTATCAAAAAGGGGAAGAGAAACCTCTGCTGATATCAAAGATAAATAAAAATAACTTTAAATACTTACCAGAGAAGGAAGAAGGCAAATTTTCTGTGAATTAAAAGCAATTAGATTGACAACAAAATTTTTATCATTAAAAGTAAACAGGGCAATAATTTTAAAGTATCTGACTTAGAATACTTACACTAGTTTTATTATTTAACTACATGGTGAATGTCAGAGTAAAGGCATTTAAGAAATATAAAGACCATCCCCCTAATCCAGTAACCATCATAATACTCTCTGTATCTATGAGGTTGTTTTTATTTTGCTTTTTCATTTATCTTGTTGTCTAGATTTAACATATAAGTGAAATCATATGGTGTTTGTCTTTCCCTGACAAACTCTACTGAGCATGATATACTGTGTGTCCATCCATGTTGTTGCAGGCTGCAAGATTTAATTATTTTTTTATGCCTGAGTAATATTTCATGGTATATGTGGACCACATCTTCTTTATCCATTTATTCATTGATGGACACTCATTGTCTCAATATCTTGGCTATTGTAAATAATGCTGCAGTGAACATATGAATTAATATGTCCCTTCAAAGAAATGTTTTGTTTGTTTTTTTAATAGTACTATGAAGTGGGATTACAGGGTCCTTCCTTGTCTCTTATAATAGCTTTGTTTTAAAGTCTATTTTATCTGGTATAAGTATTGCTACTTCAGATTTTTGTTTGTTTGTTTCCATTTTTCCTGAAATATCTTTTTCTATTCTTTTATTTTCAGTCTTTTTTTTTTGTTTTTTGTTTTTTGTGTTTTTTTTAGCTAAAGTGAGTTTCTTGTAGGCAACATACATAAAGGTTTTTTTTTTCTTATCCGTTCAACCACTCTGTATCTTTGGATTGAAGGATTTAATTCATTTATATTTAAAATAATTGTTGCTAGATATGTACTTATTGCCATCTTATTATTCATATTTTTATTTTATGTCTTAAAGCAGTTCTTTTAATATTTGTAATACTTGTTTGGTGGTGATGAAGTTCTTTAGTTTTTCTTTTGTTGGGAAGCTCTTTATCTGTCCTTTAATTCTAACTGATAGCTATGCTGGGTAAGGTAATCTTGGTTGTAGTTTCTTGCTTTTCA